>AP028438.1:17795564-18005814 GCA_036509395.1 Antheraea yamamai
AATCGACTGACAGAAACCGATCGAACAGCTCTCGAAGCTACTACCCAAGATGGCCCAGCGCCAGGCCGAGCACCCGACTCCA
The DNA here is from genome assembly GCA_036509395.1 of Antheraea yamamai. Classification (NCBI taxonomy): domain Eukaryota; kingdom Metazoa; phylum Arthropoda; class Insecta; order Lepidoptera; family Saturniidae; genus Antheraea; species Antheraea yamamai. The sequence goes on from AP028438.1 coordinate 17,795,647, forward strand.
TCAGGGCAAGGTGCTCTCCGTCTATTACAGCACCGGTGGTAGCTTTGACATTTATAATCGACTTCTCAGAGCATAAAATGAATAAAGGATATTTGATTTTAATGAGGAGGCGCTCCATAACCCTCTCCATCTCCTTTTCCGTTATAGGAGTGCGGTCGAGCACCTCCGCAACTTCCGTCTAAGGCGGAGGTATGGGAGGAGGTGGTAGCGCCGGAGGGTCGGGGAACAATTCTCCCACGACCCTCACCACCGACACTCTTTTCTCACCACCTGGTACAGGCGCCCCCACGGTTGCCCCTCCAGCGTTTGGAGCAACTCTCCCATGCCTTCTCCTTAGCTCGGCTCTTATATCTTTTACTGCTTTAATATAAAGAAGATCCGAGAACAGCTAGTTTTAAAATAATTGTCAGTGTTGTGCCTGATTGATAAATATTGATATATGTATGTATCCATACCACTATTAGACAGTGCTATACATCTAACGCAAAATAATATTTAGTTTGGAAATAAATGATATTTTTTTAAAATTTTGCAAAAAAAAATCACGTTATTTTTATAAACGAGAGAACAGAGAAGCGAATATAAACTTAGAATCTAGAAATACATTCTTTGCTTCGCCCGCATTAATGTAGATTTGACCTATCCCTAGGGAACAGTAGATTTTTTGTGGATGAAAATTATATGTTATTGTATATATGTATGTATATGTTATGTTCTTCTCTGTAGCCTTCACAATGTACATGCAAACTTTCATGATGTTCGGGTGAGTATTTTAGGCGTGAAACGCGTAAACAAATAAATAAGCCAAACTCAGATTCGCATTTATGATATTAGTTAGAATTACCACAAATAGTATTACATAAATTAATATAAATACAATTTACTTACTTGCAACAAGAATTATGAAAGTGTGTAAAGATAATAAATACATTTTCACGTGCACGACGGTGTTTCGGAATGAAACATAAACATTTTAGTGCAATAACTTGTCGCGTGCATTCGCGAAGCGTTCCTATTTTATTAGCTTTACTTTGTTTTCGTATTGTTTATATATTTGTAATCTTAGTTTAAGTATCCATAAAATCCAATGAGTTATAGACATCGTAATTTCATATATAAAATAGAGTTACTAGCTGATGCCTCATTTTGGGTATAAAAAACTGACTAAGGTTCAATAGAATCCAAAAGATAAGTAGCCAACAATCATTTACGAATAATTATAGGTAGAATGAAATTTATGTATGTATATATATATACAAAGTGAGCACTAATAAACACTCTTTTTATATAGAAAATTGTAAACCTGTCTTAATTTAGTTTGTTTGAAAAATTCCATTTTAATTTCTAACCATTTTATAAATTATTAGTGGCCGTTTATTGGTTGATGTACAACTATGGTAAGGTTTTTCCTTCGCTTTTGTAAAAACTGTATCGAGTATTGTACAAATATTATAGACTGTAGACGTAGAAGTATGATGAATAGGGACTTATAAATAAAGGTTTCAATTGTCGATGGTATGGAAAAAGAACTATTTCTACTGTTTTTTTAATAGATATAAAGTGTTGTCTAAAAATAGTTAAATAAAAACGATACATTGTTTTAAAAGACTAGAGTGTTATTTTAAATAATAGTTATATATATTTTACTTAATGTTAACAACAATTAATACAGATCTTACCTGAAAAGAAAAACAACATGTGAAGCTATTATTTCACAAATTATTTTTATATTTTACAATAAATCGTTTTTAGCACTGACGTCTTTTTATGAAGCCAGTCTTTTTGTAGGTGGTAGAGCCACGCTGAAGCTATTATTGGTTTCAGCACGAATGGGTTGGCTCGCCCGGGATACTACCACCCTCTCATAGAAAACCGACGTGCAGTAACAGTGCTTGCATTTCGTTCGGTCAGTGAGAACGCCGGAGGCTCACCTCCCCTCCCTTCTCTACGTCCCCCTCCCTCCTTTTCACCCCAAACAGGCTGGCAAAGCACTTTCGACTCCCCTGTTGATAGCGTCTATGATAAAAAAAAAGCCAACGCCATCTATTTTATTACTGTATGAACTATAGAGTTTATGTATATAGTATAATATATGGAGATTATACTGCTATAGTTCATAAGCAAAAACAATGTGCAGGAAATTTGAATAAAGTTGCATGAACTGTAATTAGATAGATAATACTAAAACACTAAGATAAAAAGACAATTCGTTGAGAAACAGAGGTGAAAAAGACCTACTTTATATTAGATTTCGATACTTTTTAATGCTCGTGGCTTATTAAAATATTTAGCAGGACTCTATCGGGTCTTCTAGTTAGCTATATTTTACATCAGAAATTTTGCGTGTTGATCTTGTAGTTCATACATAACAATAATATTGATATGGAATTTAGATTATTAATTTAACGAAAAATGAGATCGCTCTAGAAAGAAAGAAAAATATTTATTGTCATAGAAATAAAAGTGTACAAAAAACAACTTAAGCATAAAAAGTTAATTTATGATAAGAGACCTGTCGTCAGCGTACTACCGCCTGTAAAAACGGTACTGGTTTGTAACCAGACCTCATATTTTCCCGGCAAAAATGCTAGTGCACATCACTTATTTTGCGGTCAAAAGGTTTAAGAATATTTATTTTTAATACCTATAGCTATATATATAAGTAAATTCAGTAATAAAATTAAGAAGAGACCCAACCAAATATCATTACATAGTGTAAAACAAAGTCCCCTACCGCGTCTGTCTGTCTGTCTGTTCGCGATAAACTCTAAAACTACCGAACGGATTTTCATGCGTTTTTCACTGGTGGATAGAGAGATTGATGAGGACCGTTTTAGTATATAATTTGTTAAGGATTTATTTTTATTCAAGGCGGGACAACGTCTGCCGGGCCCGCTAGTAAATAATAAAAGTCAGGGAAAAACAAAAAAACAGCTGAATAATCGTGACAAGGATTGGATTGAGGTAGGAATATGATCCTAATTCTTCTTTGATTCTTCACCGCTGAATTGTAATAATACCAGTTCGTACGTAACAACAGTTCCAGCGACCTGTAAAAATGATTTAAATGCAATTACATATCTAATAAAATAATTAAAGGAGTTAAACGTAATGTTCCCTACATCAACTATTCATTATTTTCGCGTCCAAATTATACTGTCTTTTATCGCTGAATCTATGACGTATACTGTATTTCGGATTCTACTGTATTTTCGTTTTTACCCGCGACTTCGCTCGCTTTAATAGTACTTTTTCCAGGACGAAAGGTATCCTTTCCTATATATCTGATAACGTATATGCAACAAACAAATAAATAAACAAACTCACGTTAGTATTTATAATATTTTATTATCTGTATATAGGTCTTTAAGTGTTACAAAATGTTATCAATGTTAATTTGAATTTTCTAATTTAACTTGATCTTTAATTAATGCGATGTTAAAGACCTTAAAATTATCGCAAGCCCAATAAATTTTGTAATGTAGATAATATTGAATGGAGGTGGTGTTTTTTATCGTATATATGAACAACTATTGAAGTGCCTATAGAATGGAATTATGATATTACAACGTTAAAGTTAGTAAACTGACTATTAAATACGATTGTTAGAACAAGATTATGCCAACAGATTTCCGATTGGTAACCGGTCAGGTGAGCATTCCTATATAAAAAAGGAGTGAATAGAAAACCGTATTACATAATACTATCAATATCAGAATATATTGTGATTATTGACTGGCTTTTACAGTAGTATAAATTAATAGCAATGCCAGCCAGCTCGACGGCTGTGCGTATGTTATTTCCACTTACCGATAGTAAAAGCTCTCGAGTGACGTAAAAGAATTTGAGACCACTGAGGGCTACTGTGCTGCCATGAACCTGGTCTATAAATCTCTGAACCTGTAAAAAAAAGAATCAGATTTATCAAGTCTTATAAGCTAAATCCACAAAAGTCCTCTTTGTTCTTTTATTTTATAAATAGGGATTAATATGTAATTAATTAATTAAATACAAAATTAAAAGTTTGATAAAATAAAAGTATGTGAATGGAATTATTTTCCATTACAAACAGATTACCTCCATCGTAGGTTTATGTAATGTAGCCACTGAGGCACTGGTTAGTTTAAAATATACACACAGTAATAAAGGTAAAAGATATGTGTTAATTTTACTGTGAATGCATTTAAAATATTAACTTTGTATATTCAGTACAAAAGCACTAGTGTCCGGTTTCTGAGGTACTTTAATTATAGTTTATCTATTCAATAGCGTTATCGGTTCGATAACTTGTCGAATTGGGTTTTTGAACACACTATTAATACGATAAATGTCAGTAAAACGCAATGGGCCATCTGACAGTTTATCTTATGGATAACTTTGTTGAGTTAATAACTATTGGTAGTTTAACCGAGTATCTCAGAAACCGGGCATAGGTAATTTAGAAATTTCAACATTTGCTAATTCTTGTTTGAGAATATTAAACGCTTTTTCGGTTTATGATCTTGAAAAAATATTTTTATGTAAATCAGGGTAAGGAACAGTTTTAAGCAAAATTTAGGGAATATTTTACCGCATTGCAATACGTAGCAGATGACACATTTTAAAATGCAGTCGCAGGTACAACTGTACAGAGTTTATGCCGGTCAAAGGCAGTAATTAATTTAAAAATGTAAAAATTTGATCAATGTATCTTGAGAATAATTAATAATGAACTTTAATGTAAAGCAGGGTAAAGAACAGTTTTAAATAAATTTAGGAAATATTTTACCGCATTGCAATACGTAGCAGATGACACATTTTAAAATGCAGTCGCAGGTACAACTGTACAGAGTTTATGCCGGTCAAAGGCAGTAATTAATTTAATAATGTAAAATTTGATCAATGTATCTTGAGAATAATTAATAATGAACTTTAATGTAAAGCAGGGTAAAGAACAGTTTTAAATAAATTTAGGAAATATTTTACCTCATCGCAATACATAGATGGCGAGACATTATAAAGCGCAGCTGCAGGTACTACTGATGCAGAGTTGACGCCTGCTGCGATGAGCGAAACAGCAATAGATCGGCCGAACAGTAGAGAAAGAGAGAATATCAAGTATATGGGATATTCATAGCCGCTGAATGGGCTGTAACGCAGAAAACATTATATACAAGCGTATAAAAATATACTAGTAACAAAGAGATGAAGAAATTGACACTTAAAATATATAAACCATAGAAAATAACATACCCACTTGGATAATTCGGACACTGCTGCTTTGATATCTTTTGTCTTCGAAGGAAGCCGTTGCTAGAATCAGAGAACATAATAATTTATCAAATAGGCTTATATGAGTATCAGCAGGTACCGTAGCACCTAACGGAAAATAACTATTTTCAAAACTGGTTAGGGAGTTGCAGGATACGTACTCGAAAGTGTTATAAATTTGTAGACAGATAAAGAACAGATTGCTGGCAAACGAAGTAAATATAACACCGCTGATGACTTCATCAAAGGAGCGCACCAAACGCGTGGCTCGGTTGTAATCTTCTCGTAATAATCGCCAGAATGAAGGCGACAAATCATTCTAGAATAGCAAAAATATATTTTTCTAATTACAATGATGGAATACTTTCGTAGTGTTTTCTACATTTACAACCATTGTCTAGTCACCATGTTTCACATATTATACATTGGCAAGGATGTATCACATCACATAGATATTCTTTTCTTGAACAAAAGGAAATTAATTTATCGTTATGTAGATAAAAGACATCCACGAATGGAGTTCATCTGTTAATAACTCTGCTTAATACTTGAAGAGCTATATCAGCCATCCATCATTGTGTGGATAGTCCATCCGAGTTCAAATACTAAAATGCAATTTGATAATAGCAATAGTTCTTTATTGTTAATTTAATAGCATATATTGTGTGATTAATTGTAAAATTAAATAAGAGTATAAACACGTTATCTAATAAAAATAGTTTCAGAGTTCAAAACCATAAAATAAACATAAAACTTACTCTATTGACGGCCGATTCAATTTTCTTATTTATGCAATCCAATATCGATTTCAAATATAAGCTCATGCATACTATGTATACATCAGAGTAATTCCAATTGATCGATGATGTTGCTGTTAAAAACTGCGAAAATGTATTAGGACAATATAAAACTAAAATGCTAATGATAAAACGGAGACGCAAAGCGTTTCATGTGAAGAATGCAACATCAGCCTTCTTATGCATGGAGTTATATGGCATCTGGTATTTTAGAGATGGTATTGAGAAGATGGAATCGGTGCAGTACTTACACAAGTTGCTAAAGTACAGTAAATTAATATAAATAAAATTAAATAAATAAATTAAAATTGAGACACAAAAATTGATTATCTCGAAAGTCGGTTAACGGACGATAATTTTATGTGATAACGACGGCCGATGGAGTGGAAGCGAGATAGATGCATCACAAACCGAACACTTAGGCCGATCGCACCTCTCTATCGCTTGTTCTGCGCTCTCGCTTGCATGCTCGGCTCAGGCGGAACGTGACAACGAGTCATGCTTTTTCGTGCGTGCAGCCGGCGTTCATTGATTTATAAGACGTTATCACTTCATAAACAATTTACAGAAAAGGCTTAATGCTGATATTTACCTGTATACATATTTATAGCATTGACTCTTATAATATGTATAACTTAATAGATCCCACAAAGTCAAATATGAGTTTAACTCGTATGATATTCTGGCTAATATTATCTCTAGGAATTCCTATCATGTAAAAACACGATTATTATTTAAATAAGTATTGCTATAGTTTGGTAAGGGCTCTACAATTATATCGTACTTACTTGTAGCACTATTCCCAGTGGCAAGGAATATGGAATACCTAAATCTGAAAGCCATAGATACGATGTGGTTATTACTTCTTTGTGTAAATTTATTCCTTTCGGAGAACAGTCCAGTATGTGCACGAATGTTGATATCAGAGATAATATATGTTCCACTGTAATTTAAAACTTTCTATCATAAGCAACGGTTAGTGTCTCTAATTTTTTCAATAGATAATAAGTTAATAATTTTACTAATTTATAAAGTTCTGCATTCGGAGGAGTTGCTAAAATACATACAAACGGACTTTTCTTTCGTTCTATATTTCGACCTAATTGTGTTATCAAAAACTTGCCGCTTGCTATTGTTATTGAGATCTGACTCTAACTAAACCTAAATATGATGTAGTGATGTAGTCAAAGATTATTGATTTAGAAAGAGGATTTCCATCTAGATTTCAATAGTCGAAATTTATATTTTCTCCGTGGTGATACTAATTATTATGTTATTAATTTTAAATAACACACATTTTTTTATGTAAAGTTATTAAAGACAGTATTTTAAGATACAAAACACAAACCCAATAGGCCGAAATAATTTGACGTAAAATGACTACATGCTTATTGAATATTATAAATAAATCTAGTCGAGGTTAACTTAACTTTGATAAAATATAAATGTAAAAAAATTCAAATCATCGACTATAAATTTAAAATACAATGTAAAACTAATTCCATAAACTTTAAATATACTTGATAAAGATTTTTTTTTGCAGCAAAATAAATGGCATCTATACTTACAAACAGACAGTGTTATAAGAGTGAAGGAAACACAATTCACTTTAAAAATAATCCTTGTATCGACGTATTCGTCCAAAGCAGAATTATATATTTCCGTTACTAATTTTGGCCATTTAAAAGCGATTCGTTGGAAAATTAAAGTAGTGCTTGAGGTTGTCAAATAGAAAGAAAAATATGCTGAAAATTAATAAATAGTTATAATAAAAAAAAAACATTTTAAAATAATTTATAAAAATAATAAAAAAAAAATTATAACATTATTAAGGAAAGATTTTAGCATTTGTCTACAGTTTAAAAAGAAATGACAATGTACTCCAAGATGGCAATGCGCTGAACTTAAACAAGGACTGGTCCGCGAGTGGAGCTACTGAACTCAATTATAAATGTTTCACAACAGATTTTCGACTTATGGTTAGTAATTATACGGTGGAGTATTGAAAAACCCTACCATGGAGCTATGATTTCATCAGTATGTTTTCTTTCCCCAATTTCTGGTGAAGGTCAAAATTAATTGCAGAGATTCGAAATTACGTCATACTGAAGTGATCAAACATGCTTCTTCTTTTAAAAGAGGGGTTTGGCGTGTAGAAATTATATTTAAACAACACTATCGTAACGTACTTGTTTAAGACGAACAGCTTTTGCAATAGTATCACTACAGTCACAAGAAGTTTGCAATAGTAGGGTAAGGTGCCCAAGGAGTGCGCAGTTAACGAACAAAGTGACATAACTCAAATAAAAATGATCATAGATAATTTATAATATGTTTAGTAGAAAGAAAAACTAATCAACTTTAATATACCATACGAAAAATTAAATAACTCTAATTATTAATTTTTGAATATTTTTCAAAAATGAGGTCAATGGTATTTGCCCACTCTTGGAATAGATGTTCGACAAGAGTACTTTCATAGTCAAGTTGCATAGATCTCTCGCATAGTGTACATTTTCACTATACTGTCATGCCAGTGCACACATTTGCTGTATTAGATCTAATCTTGCATTATTGGATTCCTATAATTCACTTCGCATCCAAGACATATAGACAATTCAATTCAAATAATTCAGACTGCAATTGATTTAGAAATTCAAAAAAGAACACAATTATTGCACTCATTTGAGTTTTCACTTCTGGCGGCAGTCGTTATATAACATTTCGATTTTTTTATATATTTTTGGACGGGTTTTTCGGTTTTCTATTATGTTTATCTGGTTTCTGTGTTTAGTTAGTTATCTTCTCCTTTTTAGAGTTTTCTTCTTACACTTTCATCTAATTCTCTCTTATATGGAGACCTTGTTATAATGCGCACTCTTAAGGAAGGGTTAATACAAAAGATATATACTCGTACAACCACTTACGTCATCTTTGGAAATACAATTGTAATAATCACATTACAGGTACATTGTAAATAATTTTAGATATATTAATATGAAAAAAGAACCTAAGAAGTAAAACTAAGAAGCCATCGTTCGGTCAGTGTGAGCGCCAGAGGCCCACCTCTTTCCCCCTTCCTCTTCCTCCCCCCAACACAGGCTGGCAACGCACTTGCGACTCCTCTGGAGTTGCAAGCATCTATGGACGGTGGTGATCACTTAACATCAGGTATCCCACCTGTCCGTTTGCCTCCTATGACTTAAAAAAAAAGGTATGCTATTTTGGTACTGAGAAAATAATTTTAACAAGACAGTCTAAAATTAATAACCTTATCTCTTACCATGAAATTCAGTTCATTTTGCTTTAATTTTCTTGACGCACTTTTGTCGTTTACTGAAGTTTAAAATAAAATTGACCTTCATACGGATTGTTTGGAATTGTGGCCAATATCTTATCGTACTCTTACCGACCGCGCACTCCTGTGGCGCCTTACCCTATACCATTGACAATTGATGAATTGCACAATTTTGAACCATTTATTTTATCTGATATGGTTTCACAACAACAAATATTTACATTTGAGATCATAAAATATATGAAAAATGATACAATTACTCCCTTATAACGTTAATTAAAAACGTTTTTTTTATATGAATTTATTATCTTACATAGTGCTCGCAGAGTCATGTCGTTGGCCAGTAGTCTATATAAGTAAAGCGTAGTCGATAGTGTTTGTGTCGTTGCAATTATACTACTGTGAAGAAACCTCCAAGACAGAACGCTAAATCTGCAAAGAATTTAAAATTATTTAGCCCGCTCTGTATTGCGGCAGGCATTTTTAGTGCTCGCTCGAATAATTCTTCACTTCAAGTTGAAGAGTCGCTTTCAGGGATCTGTTGACATGTTCCAGGATTTTTTTTTAAGATAGGTTACAACTTTTGTCCACAGCGTCATTTAATATCTATAGAATTTATAGTGAATACGTAAATAAATGTAATATGGCACCAAAACTATATGTGGACAAAAGAAGGGTTAACTGACTAACAATCCTTTGACAGTATTTGTACATTAGCGTTGCCTTCCCAGCATCGTTATCTATTCTAGTATTATAAAGCTGGAGGGTTTGTTTGTTTGCTTGAACGCGCTAATCTCAGGAACTACTGCTCCGATTTGAAAAATTCTTCCAGTGTTAGATAGCTCATTTATCGAGGAAGGCTAAGGATATATATCATCACGCTAAAATTAATAGGAGCAGAACTCCAATGAAGAATTTTTCAAAATTGGGGTTTTTTTTTTCTTTTGACAGCTTTCTTTTCATTCTATTCATACTAATTACGATATTTTAGGTTAATTCAACGTTTAATGTTATTTAAGACGTTTCTTCTAATTACTTGGGTAAAAGTGTCAATAATTAATATAATCTTTTAAAAGGAGAATTAAGTTTTGAATTCACAAATATTCGTTGCGGATCTGCTTCCACAGCAGTATGATAAAATCTGTAAAAAGAATTAAATTAAAATTTTGAATAAAATCTCCTTCAATACGTAGCTCCTTGGAAGATTGTTTCCCAGCAAACGCAAGCTTTTTTCCAGTATAATTAGATGGAACTGTAGATTTAATTAAGGATTCTCTCAGAAATGTAATTACCAACGTTATTTACTGACAGAGTACCTGATTTTTGTGATATTCTTCTCCGAAATCCCAATAACCGGCTGCAGTCCAAGCACTTGTCCACATATGAACAGGACTTTCATTGCTCTTTGGAAAGCTATGAATTGTTTACCCTCCACCACTTTATTGACTTTCTTTTGTTCTGCTGTCACTTCTAAAATTATAATTATTACAATGTGTTAACAAATTTTTTCTTCATTAAAAAATACCTATTTGATTACACAAACAAAAATCGCGTCGGAATTAGTTTGATAAATGCCATTGCATGACATCTGCACACATCATTACATAGTATAAAACAAAGTCTCCTACCGCGTCTGTCTGTCTGTTCGCGATAAACTCAAAAACTACCGAACGAATTTTCATGCGGTTATCACCGGTGGATAGAGTAATTGATGAGGAACGTTGGTATATAATTTGTCAAGGATTTTTTCATAATCAGGGCGGGACAACGTCTGCCGGGCCTGCTAGTGATTAATAAAATGAAGATTGCGAAACAAAATATAAAAAAAGAACTGAGATCAATATATATTACATAGAAATGTCCAATACACATTATATACAACAATAAACATATAAGCATAGATTAATTTTATGTTTAAATATTACAATATACTAGCTTTCACCCGTGAATGTTCCCGAATAGTATTATTTTCTGCGCGAAATATACCCTATGTTCTTTTTTGTACCCCTGACATTATGTATGCAAAATTTCATAATAATTGGTTAAGTATTTAAGGCGTGAAAGCATAACGAACAAACAAACTCACATTCGCATTTATAATATTAGCTAGAATTCTCTATGCAAAATGAAATACATATAGTGTTAAAGTTTTACATTAAGGTAAATATTACATAAATTGAATACTCACTCGATATAAACCTTTTAACTATACATTCTCCATTCGGTTTATTAATTCCTTGACTGCAAAATTAAAAAAAAAATATTATAAAATTAAATTATAATTCTATAGATCTATTTTTAATCTACTTAAAATTGTTGATATATTTTTCACTGTTGTCTATAATGATACTATAGGGAACATACTCACGTGGAATACTCGGCATTTGATTTGTCACGTCGGGCAGCAGAGTGAGATTTAAGATCAAATTTGTAAAGCGTTCTCTCTATCGCTCAGCGCAACGATTGCGATAGACAAAGATAACGCTATGCGAAACTCAACTTAAGCGAGTATCTCGACCTTTCTCCCGACGTACCAAATCAAAACGCCAGTACTCTATGTAATATAGGAAGCTTTGTTTTATACTATGTAATGATATTCTATTATGTTTTCCGCCTCGTTCTTGTACTTCCTATTCTAGATACTTAATATTTTCATTGAGTGATATTTCTTTAATATTAGCTATTTAGGATTATTTGTTATTAATTTAGTTTATATTGTGTTTATCTATATAGTGTTTAGATTTTAATTTGTCTGCCACATAGTGCATGCTGTGGCAGCTTTTAAAGGCGAATGTGCCTATAGATTGTTCATATGTAGTATCGATTCATGTCTGGTGTACTGGCCACTAGCTGTCCTTAAATAAATAAAAAAGTGAATTAACTACGAACTTTTTTGACAATTTCTACAGTCACCAAAATAGCAATATAACACTACCCATACTTACGTTTAGAACTGAGTTAGAGTAAGTTAGAAGCGCTTTGCTTCCATTTATTTTTAAGACAAATTTAAGCTGAACGTGTAAACGTGGTCTAACTTTAAACACATGTTCCCATAAAAAACTATTTATTAAGTTACTTCTTTTTTTATTAAAAGTGCGAAATGATTCTCGTCCGTGAGAAATCGGAGTGGTTCATTAGAGCTATTATAAACTTTATGACGTTATAAGCTTAAAAATAGATAAAAGTATTTCTAATCTAAATTTTTAAAGGTTCTTAATGGCAAGTGCTGGAACAAATGGTGCGTAAACTTCAAGTCACGCCACTTCAAGTCATTAATTTTTTTATTTATATAACAGATAAAAACTTAAAGAAGATTATTTCTTATAAGTGTATTGAATAAACTTTTTAAGATATAAAGTACTAGTAATAAAGTACTGAATAGTGTTTAATTAATAAGACAAAGTACCTCTTAAAAAGTGCAGGATTTTCATGTAGAAGAGCTTTGAACGTAACATTTTCAAGTTCTTTCGAAATTTCTGGAAATTAATTCATTATATTAGTTATATGTAGTACTTATAAATCATATTTTTAATTTATTTTACTATGCGGATAATGCAGAGCCTAATATATGTTTTGCTATTATAGATATTGGGACACTTCACGTGAAACGGATAGTGGAACTTCCCCATGATATAACGGCAGCGAACGATCAGTACCAGCCTGTCTCTCCAAACAGAGCGAGTTAAGCCTACGCCCGCGTCTCACCACTGATCATGCCGCCATGATCTAGGGGTAAATTTCGCTCCCACATACCAGAGTACGCCCCCCTCGGCAGCGGCACAAGCCTAGGTCCGTTCTACTCAGCGTGGAGCTCTTGAGTACGCTGCCCGCGCGATACAGTGACACAAAATCTTACATCACTGCAACAACATTACACATATCACCTCCACACATGCCTACACATGAAAGTGGAAGGGTTTTATAGTTTCCCTTATCAAACTGAAATAGTTTAGAAAACAAATTATCCGACACAAAATACATATAAGAGTTGTTGAGATATGTATGCTTGATACACATATATCTTTCAATAACTCATATAAGTATGAATATGTAGCTTAGCTCAGATAGGTCGCGAATTGCATATCAGGCAATAGCCCAAGTCGAGGGGTGCCGTGCACCCTTGAGCTAGTTGTCAAATAAAATCGGCTGAGTGCCTTAAGCGCTCGCCTTAGTAGTCCGGTCAAGCTGTTAAGACCTTGCTAGATCAATAGCGTAATCAGTTCGAGAAAAAAAAAGGATAGTGGAATTAAAGTGAGAATAGGTAATTCGTTCTAGTAGCAGAAGTAAGAGTTATCATGTTGTCTTAACTCGCCACTAGATAGAGCTGCAGTAATTACAACATATAATAAATTATCAAATTCGTATAAAAAAAAACACGGACATAGCAAATAATTTAGTAATACAGTACTACATTTTCTTGCCTCGATTATTCAGTAAACAACAATTTAGTAAACTCACCAAATGGCTTTTTCATCGTGGTCATGTTTGGAAATGAAGAAAATTTTTCCTGTCAACCGTCAATAATGGAAACATAATATTTGTTAAAGAACTCTCACGTGTGACGTTCACATGAGAATATATTTATTCTGATTTATCCTCGTTCATACACATTATAAAAGGCGTATTTCAGTTTTCATTCGTTTGATCACGTCTGAAATATTTTTGAGGTGAAAACTTCTGTAACACCGCTGTGATTTGAGGTTCGATAAAATGAAAAAATAATATCAAAAAGAAACAGTCATAAACAGCCATAAATAGCTATTTAACGTCTATTTAATGTATAACATAAATAACTATTTAACGTCTGAGTGAATGAGATAGCTAGTAAACACTATCACCAATATCAATACTATACGGTTTTTGATCGTTTCTCTTCTACCGCATGTGAACTGCACGCATCCTTTTTTACATTTTCTTACATTGTAATCGAATCTTAGGCTATCTTCACAATTTTAAATCACTAGTTTATTAGGAAGTTAGTCAAAAACCAACTACAAATTCCGTCTGAACAGTCATACAAGACCGAGAATGACTATAAATGTGGTAATAAATGAACCGTGTATTTTTTAAAAGAAAAGCCACGTTCATTTCAAAAGTGGTTTAACTATCATAACTGTCAGGTGTAAATCGTGTACTGACATTATAAGAATAATGAATATTAAATTATAATTTATACATAAAGAAACATCAACTTCACGAACATGACACAATAATATTGACTTTGAATTATTAATCAGAAACTTTGATGTTCCTTTATTATTAACTAGCAGTACCCGCAGCACTGCACGCGTTTTTTTTTTAATTTTATTGAAAAAATATAAAATTGTGAGACCATGTATAATTATGGAAATGCGCTTTAAAAACAGTTGTAAGTACGACACGCACGCCACCTATAGTGACACGTAACATATATATTAAATATATAAATACTAACAGTGTGTCAAATGAGGTTTATCATAAGCAACATATTTGGAACCTTAAACCATCATGTAACTACCTTAGTGCTCACTTACACTGTATAAGGAACTAATAAAACAATGACTTAAAGATGTTATTATGATGATATAATATGCCTATATTGTCAATAAGGAATACGTTTTTTTATCTTATCTTTTTAGAAAGAGTCCTTCTATATTCAAATTTCCTATTAATAATTATAATGTTGAATTGTATACAATGAATGAGCTAACGTGATGAAATCTTGCATAAATATAAATCAAGATATAAAACGTTATATCTGTTTAAGCAGTTTTTAATATTCGACAATTTAAATAGTGCTCATTGACTTGGATACAATATTCTTATATGTTACTATGGTTGCTGAGTTATGTAGACGAAAGAGTAGTAAATAAAGCAAAATGACCGAAAAGACAATATAATTCAAATTACATACATAGAAACAGATATATGAATTACAATTATATTTATTCTTGGAGTTTAGTACAACGCACATGTTATGCACATGTTTACAGTGAACAACATATTTTTACTAAATTTTATGCGCACGAAATCGCGGGTAATAGCTAGTTTAAAATAGAATAACTTAAATTACTTCCTATAAGGTCAGCTATCTGCCAGTGAAAGTCCCGTGAAAATTGGTCAAACCGTTTTGGACAGCACTGCGGGCGAAGCCACTGTTAACAGCTAGTATAAATTAAAATTTCCTAAATTAGTTTTTATAAGATCAGCTATCTAATAGTGAAAGTCTCGAGAAAATCTGTCAAACTGTTTTGGAGATAGCACTGCGTTCAAAGCCACGGTTAATAGATAGTATAAACTAAAATTGCTGGAATTACTTTTTATACTATCAGCTGTCTGCTAGTGAAAGTTTTGCAAAGGTCAGTCCAACCATTTTGGAGATAACGTTGCGAACGAAGCCACGGTTAACACTCAGTATACATTAAAAATGCTTAAATTACTTTTTATAAAGTCAGCTATCTGATCGTGAAAGTCCCGTGGAAATCGGTCCAAGCGTTTAGAAGATAGCATTGCAGACGAAGCCGCGATTAACAGCTAGTCTAATTTAAGGTAGCCTAAGTAACCCGCTGTAATTTTTTCTATCTGTCAGTAAAATTCCCGTCAAAATCGGTCCAGCCGTTTCGGAGATTAGCCGGAACAAACAGACAGACCGACAAAAATTTTAAAAATTGCATTTTTGTTATCAGTTGCGTGTATACTTTCACACCCAATCAGTAAAAAAGTGTTATTTTGATGTTACATACAAACACTTTATTTTTATTATATGTATAGATATATATAGATATAGATACAGAAGAAGATAGATCAGAAGAGGAATCATTTTTTATCAATAATTAGAAAAAAAAACTAATTTGTCTTTTACGGCGCTATATTGATTAACGTCGTAATAATCTTTATCTAATTAAATATTTCGATTAGATTAAGAATTTAAATTATATCATGTCTAAAGAGGCTCTAACTTACTCTCCATGAACAATCTGTATGAATAGGAACACTATAAAATTTAATTTTGTTTCTTTTAAGTCTCTAATTTCAAATAATTTTCCAAAAGCAGCTAGAGTAACTATAGTTACATTAAAACTATTCCTTGAATTACTTTTGAATTATGAAATTAAACATGTTTGATCACAACCTCGTTGGATATTAAGCGTTGGTATTCTTAAATCATGAAGTAGCAGATAAGCCTTTTGTGCATCTGATTTGTAACCAATGTCGAAAGGATCGCAGTCCTAAAGCCAATACTTCTAGATATTGGTCTGAGGACACGATTACGACCTCTCGTACTTCGCCACATAAATGTATGAGGCAGTTTTGCTTCCGCATTTGAACCTTGTATGTTTTCTCCTACTTTAGGTAATGGTAATTTATTATGTCACGAAATGAAATTTGCTTTAAAATGTAACTTTAGGAATACATTGATGGGTGACTGATGACAACCTCTAATTATGGTTATAGGCAGTATAAAGTTAGGCGCTTGTTATACAATCTTACTATATGACATTTTTTTGCCGTAATAACGTCTTATACATGGATGAACGCCGGCTGCACGCACGTAAAAATCATGACTCGTTGTCACGTTCCGCCTGAGCCGAGCGTGCAAGCGAGAGTGCGGAACAAGCGATACGCTATCTGCCTAAGTGTTCGGCTTGTGACGCATCTATCTCTCTTCCGCTCCATTGGCCGATGTATCCGAGGAGAAGAGAGACAGCGGAAGCACACAACCTACAGGTGAACTATTTTGTCAAATTTTTATTAATTTATTGATAATAATTCAATTCAATTCATAAAACTATGCAATTTTTCATCAATGTTTTCTTATGACGTTATCACTTAAAATTGTCGTCCGTAAACCGACTTTACAGGCAACCAATTTTTTTTATTTGATATTCAATAATACGTTAATTTACTATTAGAAGTAATGCCAATTGAAGCCACATTGCTGTGTGTACCTAGAGAACCATCATCGCTAAACAACACTTAATGTAGGCAAAGTTGTTGAAAATAAATATTGAAAAAATACAGTCGATAATTCTTTACTTTGATCCCTAAGCCAGTTCTAACAAAGTCTTGCAATAATTCTCTTAAATAATTATCTTCATTGGCAAAGGATGAAGAGTACGTTGTTGAAAAGGGTAATCAAAATTTAGGACACTGTGAACAGCCCTAGTCAAGGAATCCTCATTTGCATAAACTGCGCCGGTTGATATCGAAATGTAAATGTGAATCGGACCTACAGACACCCGAGTTATTCGCGTCGGCAGAATGTGTACCTTTTTCATTTTACGTAACTCCAATATCTTACTCTAATACAGACATCCGAAAGAATGGTAGCCGACGACGACGTTTGAATAAAGAAACAGAGGAAAGTAAAACTAGGGTTGTGACTTTGCAATGATCCGTAGATTTTGTGACGAAGTCAAAATTAGACCCTACTTTTTATATTACTGGTAATCGTCCAATGGTCCAAGTTCAGAATCATTATTTTCTTAAGTTAAAACATTACTGAACTTCTTTTGTCAAAAAGTGTATGTCAGTAATTATTGTATTTGTTTTTTTTTATTGTATTACGTCGGTAGCACGGACGTACAAAAATGCCAACCCGGATTAATGAATACCTACTAATACCAGTATATTACTTCCCTATGAAGGTAAATAATGAATGTTTTATTTAATTAAATGTGTTTATAACACATTATCACCAGGTATAGACATAAAACGACGCCAGCCAACGACGTATTGACGATTTCAAACTCTGAGAAATCCACAGTTCTATGTTTTCCCACATACGGTGGTACTACAAGATCATTTCTAAGGTTAACTAACTTAGTAAAAGTAGAACTAACAAACTACTTATAAACATATCTATAGCTATGCATATACTCCACACGCCCTTTTTGTCTTCTCTTGATTTAGTATAGTTACAAAGAAATGAAATAGGTCACATAAAATATTTATGGTGGACAGTCTGCACTCAATTCTAGTCCTAAATCAATTAGAAAAATAAGTTCTCACTATTTGACCTAATTATCTTGAAAAATACAAAAATTATACGCAATCCTCTACGCTTCTATATTAAACCACAGTGTCAATGACCGTCGGTTGATTTCACTTTCATTTGAAAGTTAACGTGGGAACGGTATGACGAAAAAAGAGTTTATTGTCCGTTTTATTATCGAAGGTTATTAACACCGGGTCGCCCCTTACAACTTTGGTCACCGGTCATTGCACTTAGGTTCATTACGATTGTGAATGGGGATCGTTATTTCGTGAAATGTTACTAGCTAATAATGTAGCTTTGTATAGGTGAATTTTAAAAAAAAAATCAGTTGAGTATTTTTTAAGTTTATCCAATACAAACAAAAACTCATATATTTTCTCGTTACAAATAGTATAGTGTAGATAAAATTGAAGATAAATAAACAGATCAGTCAACTTGTCATCGTACAATCATAAGTATGTTGTTCCACGCACGAGGCTTTTGTACACAGGATTGTTATATGTTGTAGTTCACGATATGAATATATAATATCAAAGATTAAATAAAGACAGAATGACCATTTACTTTAATTAAAGTGAACATTTATACAATCAGTTATGTTCGTATGTCTGATGGGTCCGTGGGTTACTGAGAGAGAATATAAGAATCCTTGTTAATCTGTTCTCTCGTTTATCATACATCGTAGAAAAGAATAACCGTTTTCAATATTGGTAGTTGGTTCTGATCTCGTCAATTATATATGTCGCATTTATTATTTTCCACAGCTCTTCACTGAAATATATTAATCACGCAAGATCTACGATACCGAAGGAGCTGGATTATGAGGAGGATTAGTAATTCTGATGATTCAGGAAATAGGAAATCAGGGGGTAATCAGCTAGCTACTAGTTTTGTCTACCAACATCTTTAATCTTCCTATACCCGTGCGTTGATTTCTGAGAGCGACAACGTACGCTTAACTCGTTTTAGTGCAAAATGCTTAGCTATTTGGGCTTCTCAGTAACTGCATGAATCATGGCCTACTTTAAGTGACTACAGCATGAACCTTCGTGCATACATTACATGTACCTATACACAATATAAATCGGTCCGTCAGACCGACGCGAGCGTATAAGAAGGTTAAATGAATATAATGTGAAAGGTTGAAATGTGAAAATACATATGGATGCCCTTATAAAAATTTTGTTCTAAATTGCAAAGATCTAGAAAATATGAGATGCTATCATGTTAGCCGAAGAGACAAACTCTATGTATAGATATAGTTTAGTAATCGAATGCCATAACACTAATGACCCAATGGTATCTTAATTCTTAGGATTGCCTTCGAAAAGTATACAAGATACTGTAAATAATGTTACAAATTGTATGCGAACTTGACAAAAATAAACAAAGAATGAGTCATTGGCAGTGGGAATGCAATATAATGGCGTTCTAAATATAGTCTGTCTTGAACTTCTCGAATCGTTCGAGTAATGACTTTAAGCTCACAGAATTTTCCACCCTCTTTTAATGAAAGTTATATAAAGCGCTCCAAAATGCGTTCTAGCATAGTTCTATTCTAGATATCGGAGCGAATACAAAAATAAGGAAGGAAGCGATCTTCAGGACTACGACTATAGCATCATTATAGTTTCTAAATTATCCGAAATTCTTTTTAATATTCAGGAAAGGGTTGTCTCTTATAAATTTAACTTAATCTTTGATATTCATGTTGATACAAATTCGTAGTATTGTTTGAGCCGTAGATATGATACCTCGAGCAGCTTGGGTCCCTACTAAAGAGATTCAAAACAGCAATATTGTGAAAGGCGGTTTTTTTGTATCCATCAGATGGTCTTTACTTATTGCTAAGTGCATCGGATTATTACCCATCGACTTTAAAAGACCAGGATCATCGAAAAGGTAAACAGTAGTATTGTATATCTTAGTAAACATACTATATTAACTTAAAAATGATGGGAAAAGCGATAAATTTTGTTATACGGATAACATAGTTACCATCAATGAATTGATACCCTCAACTTCGAAAATTTTGTGAAAATGGTTCTGTTATTTCATGGAAACTATACGATTTATTTGGATTAATTGTAGGTTGTCTTTTTCATTGTAATTTTGATACTATTATACAACCGACATAACCTCATATTGCAGTTAATTCTATTATAGAAACTAACAGAATTACTGTTTAGCTTCAACAGAAAAGGATATTAATATGCAGCCTAGATAGCAATTTCAAAATTCTCTACCTGCTAATAAAACTGTCGTAAAGTTAAACAGGGCTAAATACGTTTAAATGCTATTAATGTGTACAGATTATATTACACGGTTAAAACGACATATGAAATTGTATTGAATAAAGCATTTTTTTAATATAACAGCTACTAATAAAATAAAGATTCTATCTTCATTTATCTTATAATTAAAATTACAATTTCAGTTTTAAACACTTCGACAGTAAAACTTGCTTCATGAATGGTTTGATTCGTGAAGTATTAATTTTGTTCAATATTTCAGGTCTACGTGGAAATCATTTTGCACTGTATTCTATTATTCTTGTTTGATTACTCACACTTCCTCTGGATTATTGTACTTTTACGACATCTTCTCATCTGGACTTAGTATAGATAGGTCAAGTAAGTATTAAAACAGTTTATATATTAGGTAGATGTAGCTTACGTATCCTGGGTACAGGCGATGTATACTCAGTAATTAGGTGGTATGGTATCGTATCTGTACTCCTGTGGATCATGTGGCAAGCACGTGATAAAGAATTTGTCACAGTTACATCCGTTAATTAGTACCGTTTCGGGATCAATGCGTATATAATCAGCTGCAGAGACCTGCAGGTTGGCATGACACCAACGGCACCCGATAAATTGTAAATCTCTTTCTGTTATCTTTGTTTTCAATTGCACTATTATTGCTATCAACATCTATGCCGTCACATGGCAGCGCTACAAAAAAAAAGTTGATAAACTCCTAAGTTGGTTTCTCTACTTTTATGGAGTCAATCTCATTAATATTATTGGCAGTTGTACGTCTTAGTTCGTATTTATCGGAATAACAGGAAAATAGATCCAATCTATTTTTGTTATAAACTAAACTAAATTTGATTTTTTGTTTCAGATGAGCTGTTTAGCTATCTCAATATGCTATTGTTAAAGATTTTCTTACTACGTTTTTCAAGGAAGTGGGAAATTACATTAAAAGAAATTGAAACTATTGAGAGATTACTTCCAGTCATCAGATATTCTCGAAGTGCTTGTAATATTAGTGTCATTATCGTAGTCACTTTGCATGCTCTTGCTTTAGGTTAGTTTATTTTCCTTTATTATGAAATTGGTGTGAACAATCACCACAAAAGAAATTAATCCCTATAATTGAAAAGTAGCAAGGTCTGTAACACTTTTGAAAAATAGGCTTTAAAAGAAATTAAATGCTGTCGCAGTCACCCCGAAATACCCGACAGACTAGAATATAACAGATAAAATCAGAATTCCGTATTCCCCAATTTCCACCTCAAAAACTGAACCAATACTACAATTTTTAAAAAGGACTGTCTAAATGCATCGATACAATAGGGAAATTTAAGTAATTCTAGAAGGTTATTAGTTCTTATAATAATTTATTTACCGAAAAAATCTAAACCTGGACCTCGGAACACGGCAGTAGCAGATATAGATGGTGGTACACTATAAAGATATTTGCTCTATTGTCTTTATTCGAAGATAAATTAAAGCAGGTGTTTGTAACAGTTAATTTCTATCCACTTTCTTCTTAATGTTCAATAAATTCATCAATTGTAATTAGACAGTTCCAGAACTTTTACTGGTATTCTCAAAATTCGGCCGTTAAGTATAGTCCTTCAATAACTGATATTAACTGTACATCAATGTTTATCACAATTCTCATCATTTAAATCAAAAGGCAGATGAGAGTATTACTGCCCTTGCAGAAGAAAATCAGTTGTGTTAGAACCCACGTTGCTGCGTTCTTAAAACTTTCAAACCAGGTTTTTAATTTTAGTTTGACTAAAATATTCTATATATATATTCTAAATATTCATTTCTAGTATAATTAATTAACTATCACCAAGCACCCATCGGTACATTCCGGCGTTTAAATTTATTCAAAACAGCATTTGTAGCGCCATCACTAGATTTAGTGTATTATTATCTTCCGCTGCAACGTTACTAAAATCACTTGAGAATGTGATCATTTATTAACGTACAAAGAATAACAAAAATAAACTCTGAGTCATATTTGGTTTTTCAGTTGAATACACGCTGTATATGGTGTTCACTGTAAGATTATTAGCAGATTGTTTAAATTCAACGCACATATATTTGCCAAGTGTAAAATTCTACTTTATCAACAAATATCCATGGTTCTACAAATACGTACCTTTTAATTATACAGTCGGGACACTTTTCCAGGTAAAATGATTATCGTTGTAGCAATTTTATTATAATCATATTATTTTTTTTTTCTTTATTTATTCGTAATTGAGGCTTGGTCACAAATTGACCAGGTCACCCCAGTGATTACCAAACAAATACGTACAGTACATAATCAATAATACATTTTTTTCGGGTTTTAATTCCAGACATAACTAGCCTGTAAAGCATTCTTGCTTCCACGGATATCGGTAAAGCAAGGATAGCATTACATAAACCGAAGGATCCTAATGAGTTATTAATTTTATTACACAGAGCTAATCTTGGATCTATAATTTTTGGAAAAGTAAGAAGCTAAGTTGTACTAGCGGTGTCTCCGATACGATTTCCTATTATTTGGATATAGCAAGAGTGAAATATGTTTAACTCTCTTAAGAAAAGAATTTGCAAAACTTTAGCTTACCTTATAGGTATAAAGACGTCTTGTACAAAATTTCACATTTCTAAATCATTGTCGTAATCTAGTTGTTGTCCGTTAGTTGATCATAAGAAGTTTATTAAGGAGATACAGTTTAATTTTACCTTTTTATAGGTCCTGGAATTTCAAGCAGTTTTCTTGGGTTGTTTTGTTGATGCGTTCATTATGAGTATTAGTATATATCTCAAGAAAAGATTTCAACAATTCCATAGAATTTTGAGTCACAAGCAGTTTAAGGTAAGTAGTTAAAAGAGGTAAGATGATCAATCATTTTCAATATAATTCTCTTGATAGAATAGCAATGAAGCAGAATTTAAAAATATGAAAATTGAACATTTACCTACGTTACTTACGTAGGCAAAAATGCTTTTTTATTATTTGTGCCTAAGGTCTAAGAGTCACTTTGTATTATATTCATGCCAGTTTTAAATTAAGAGGTATAAATAATGATACGTATGCTTTATAATATGTTATGAAAATATTTTAGGTGTTCAAAGATAGTATAGTAAATTAAGCAACACCGTGATTTTTTTGAATATTTAGTTCTACTGGATTACCATTTTTAGGGCTATGCTCATATTAATGTTGCAGAGTTTTCATTTCTGTTTTTGTCTGCATCATTTTGGCTCTATATAAAGATAAAGTTATTTTGTTTTCCTAGTTTCCAAAAATATCTCGCATTGGCTCTAAATTTGCGGTTAATTGAAAAATATCACATAATTTCTGTTAATTTTGCAATTTAATCTAAAAAAGATAAATTTCTGGTACAGATGTGAAACAAATAAGCAAGTGGTAAGCTTTTAGCTTGGCAATTTGATTCTATGTAGAAAACAATCTATTAAAGCCTACCTATAAATACCTATTCAATACCTGTGTGATTGCAGAATGTTAAGTGACATGTTTAAATTCTACTGCGTTAAAAGTACTAGTTTAAAAGATGCAAGTTTCGTAGTTGAGATGTCTTAGTTACTCTGCTTATTGCGAAAACAAGCTCACTGCTAGCAGTGTGATACGAAAGAGTAAAGAAGAGATAGAAGTTTAATATAGTCTCTCTTGTTCATAGCTAAGGGATAATAGACCAACTTGGGCCGAACTCCAAATCCAATATACTCGTATATCCCACCTAGTGATGATCGTTGATGACATCTTAAACCCGTTACTCTTTGTGGCACTGTTTGGAAATCTTCTTTACATCGCTCAACAAATGTTTTATATACTAAAGTAAGTTTTAATTAACAATTCATATACACAAAAGTATACTTTAAGAAGTTAATTGAATTTAAAGTTAATAAATATTCCTAACATTAAAGCTTTACTCCATGTTTCCGATGCAAATTATGTAAAACTTAACACAGAAATAAGTGATAACCACTAGTGAACATTAATAGTATTAACCAATTCAGTACATTAGTATGTACATGACAGTATTTTTAAACCTATTGGACCTATAAATAAGGCCTATATACTCGTTTAAATAGAGATAATAGCATTAAAGTATTGCTCTTTATTCGCTGAACTATAAAATTACATGCCCTGACATAGATATAAAAAATTGAGACCTTGAAATTACTTGCATTTCTACTAAATAATAGTATTTTATATATAATCATTTCAGTAACCTAACAAAACAGAACTCTAACGTCAACGGTTGCTTCGAAGAACACAAGTAGGTACCCTTTCATATTCATTATAATTACAGATTACTAGAGCACAGTGGTTTTAAGAATCTTTGATAGTATTTGTTCATATCGTACGTCTATGGTTTTGAAAAATAATCAATGGTCTCTCAAATGTTTCTGTCAACGTACGTTAAAGCAATTCTTTATAAGGTTTAGAAGTATTAATCAATTTTTATATATATACTAGCGGACCCGACAGACGTTGTCCCGCCCTGATTATAAAAAAAAACTTTGACAATTATATACCAAAATCTTTCTCATGAATTACTTTATCTACTGATGAAAACCGCATGAAAATCCGTTGAGTAGTTTTTGAGTTTATCACGAACAGATAGACAGACGTGGTAGGAGACTTTGTTTTATACTATGTAATGATGTTCTCTCTTGTCAACGGACAGCGCAAGTCATCCAGGCAAAATATTCTCTAATGGCCGTGCGTACAAATTGTCATTTCATGATCCTACTTACAGTTGTATTGCAAGTCTGCTTATCATTACATCTTTAATCGATCTCATTACTATACATACAATATTTTCGATTAAAACATAACAAAAATATTTACCTGTAAATTGCTACATCTGCTCTTAAAATTATTTATCTTTTAGGTATGACCTGGATACGCTACTTTTCTTGATATATTCCTCCGTATTTACAATTATGAAGATAATATCTTTATATATTCTTAGTGCTGAACTGCATACTGCAAGTCGTGAACCACTGAATGCTCTCTACATTGTTCCTCCTTCAGCATATAATGTTGGAGTAAGTGGTATATATTTAGACATATATTTATTTTTGTTTTTAATCTTTAGCTATTTCTTTTTCTGGAAAAATATGGTATCACTACTTTCATAAATACTAAGTATAGTTTCAAGTTTGTTTCAAAACCGATTCAAGTGGTAAATTAGGTTAGACTTCGTAGAAGTTGTAAACGGTCTCTTATAACATTTGATTAGAGTAAATTGTTGCGGTATACGTATCGGAATTTTGGGAATGTATTTCTGTTCTTCTTCGTAAATAATTTTAATAATCACTCCACAGCCACAGTGTAGTATCATTATTTGGAAAAGAATTCAAACTTGTTACCTTAAAGGACGATATTTTTATAACTATGCTATGGTTACTTTAGTATAAGTGTGTTTTTGAAGTTATACTTCTTTTGGCGCGTTAGGGAAAAATGGTGAGAGTAAATTTTTACGATGCGCGCGCATACCATCACGAAAAACCGACACCCTGAAGTTATTATGATGCGTGCGCACACCGTCACGAAAAACCAACGCCCTGAAGTTATTATGATGCGCGCGCACACCGTCACGACAAACCGACAACCCGAAGTTAGCTATAGTCAAAATTTTGTTTCTTTGTATTTGTTGCTTGTTGTTTGTATTTCTTTCTATTAAAACTTTCAATGTATTAAATACCTTTTTTCTATTGTTAGTGTCGTTTTTTCTACAAACGTAGAATAAGGCAAAAGATAAAAATTTTGAAAAGATTTTTATCTTGTTACGCCAAAGAAGTATAACTTCTAACGCGTGTACATAAGTACACACACACTTTTTTTTAATAATAATAGCTTCAAATATTTATCACTTGAGAATGGCTTCAGAGTATAGCTTTCTAAACTCCTCCGTATAAGGTATATAATAATTAAGTATACTGTAGTAGATGTTTTCGTTTCAGATGTATAGGCTTGTGAACCAAATATATCATTCGAAAATTGCATTGACTGGATTGAATTTTTTTTATTTAACTCGAGGCACATTTATGAGTGTAAGTGTTGTACTTTGTCTATATTATTATCATCATCATTATCAGCCTGTAAGAGACCCACCTCCCTTCCCCTCCCCCTCCCCTTTCCCCCAAACACAGACTGGCAACGCACTTGTAACTCCCCTGATGTTGTTAGTATCTATGGACGGCGGTGATTACTTACCATCAGGTGCATGTTCGTATGCCACCTATAATATTAAAAAAACCCGTGCAGTCACCACGATAACACATGGCGTATTGGCGATTTCAAATTCTGAGAAATCGACGACAGTTCTATGTTTTCCCACATACGGTAGTACTACAAGAACATTTGTTAGGTTCAGGTTTCCTCACGATGATTTTCTTCACCGTCAGCCGATACTGTCACCAATTTAAGTTAGTAGATGTATGCGAACTCCAAAAAATTCGTTGGTACACGTCGGGGTTCGAACCTGCTGACACTGGAATAATATTTCACCGGTCAAACCACCAGATTGCCTCGATTTATATTATTATGCTTTTTGTGAAATATGGGTAAAGTGATATTATGCATAGTTTCTATTCAGCAACAATAATCATTTTTTTTAATTATGAGGGACTATTGACATACTGCTGAGTATTCGACCTAATTTATTAGTTGCCTTTTTTTGGAAAGCTGGTTTTTCAATATATTCTTTGAAAACTTCGCTGTGATTATCATTTCAATGGATATTTTTAAAATCTATACATATAATAAGAATGTAAATCTAACTTCTCTATACTTTTAAATTTTGGTGAAAAAAGTTATTGCAGGTGTCTTGGAATAAGTAATAAAATATATTTCAATCATTTTTAGAAATATCTGTCTGTCTGTTTGATCACGCATTACTGCTAAAGTACTGCGTTCACGATAAAAATTCACCTAGTAAACCATAAAACATATCCTGGAGTAACATTTAATTTTAGTTACATTAAAATCGGTTCTCCATTTCAAAAGTTATTGTAATTTTAATGACAACGCGACGTAAGTATGAGAAAAAATAAATAAGTAATTAGACTTCATTAATACGTTCGGATATTTTTATTAGTCACTGTTTTTTTTTACATTACATTCCACGCGGATAACATAAAGGTAACAAAACTGTCTCGATATATGAGCGATTACTTCAAGAAAATCCTATTTATTTCAGATGTTCGCGGTGTTAATGACTTATGAGTTAGTTCTTCTTCAAATGTAGAAGAATGGGAACAAGAAACGCAATTTACCAAGAAGATCAAAATTCCAAAAAAAAAACAGATTCTAATATAATTCTAAATGTATTATATGTAGATTAGAAATTACAAAATAAATTATTAAAATGAGTACTTATTTTAATTTGTACCGTTTCGTGTGACCACAATCGCATCTGATTTTAAATAACCATGTGGTCTAAGATAGCAAACACGCTAAACCCAAAGGGAACGGACTCACTAGTACAGCTGCTGAAACACACCATCAGGTGCTTGTCGCCAGATTTTCAAAACGAGGGTGGTAGTTAACCAGACTGACATAGAATACCACTATGAAAATTATGTAATATATACTTAATTATTTAATACCATTTTACCCTAAACCCACCTTAGTGGAATCAGTAAAAGAGGTTTTCCTCTTCCATCAATTCCATTTAGCTTCCATCCATTATTACCATGTCAAGCGGGTTTTAATGTCTAAAGGTTATTTTGTAGGGTGAATCAATATGCAAAGGATGGTGGTGTCTGAAAATGACGCCTCTCTTTGTGCAGCCGCCATAAAGGAATATACGTATAATATGCAACACCAGGGGAGTCGCAAGCGCGTTGCCACCCTGTGTTTGAGGGAAGGGAAAGGCGGGAAGGGGAGGAGAGGTGGGTATCTGGCGCTCTCACTGACCGAACGAAACGCAACAATGCAAGCACTGTTACTACACGACGGTTTTCTGTGACAGGGAGGTAGTACCTCGGGCGAGCTGACTCATTCTCCTGAAACCAGTAATAGCTTCAGCGTGGCTCTACCACCTACCAAAACTTTCTTAGGACATCACTGAATAAAGTATTTTTGATTTTGATTCAAGTCAATCAGCTGTCATCTGTCTTCTCTCATCTGTCAGCACTATATCTATACCACCCTTTTTCCTATATGCATGGAACCTTATACATATCTTCTAGTTACATGATTTTCATTTCTTCTCATGATACACCCATACCGCGATAATTTAGTACTCTTTAATTTCTTTGTCACTGATACCATTTTTACACTTCTTTCATATACTAAATACTAATCTTGTGTATTCTATTAAGCCACTCATTCACGTTAACGTTTGCTTTAACATTCTTTGACATACTAAATCTTCTTTCCCTTACAGTTAAACATAATTACTTAATAACAACTAAATCAAAAGTAAGTGAAAAGCATGCAAGTTATTTGCTAGAAAGTAAAGCTTTTAACCCTTTGAAGGCAACGCATCAAAGGAGAAGTAGCGGACCGTATTAATCGTTTACTAGATCTAAACTATAATAGTTTCTAGATGTGTCAATGAAAACTGTCAAATAGATTTTTTCTTAACTAATGCCGAGGTAATTTTGTGGCTAATCCAGTTAAAAAATATCTGAACTGAAACTAAAACTGAACAAACAGACCGAATTGGCAGCTCATATTTACCATGTGAATGTTTGTGATTATAAACTGTTTTCTTTTGCCTTGCAATTAAAAAGCATTATTAAAACGATATCATAACTGCATAAAGCAACCATTACCTGTTGTATTATGTGAGAGAATTACTTAAAATAATAATGCATGTAGTATGTGTATTTGGATGCCACGTCGGTCGACGTGTTGGAACGTGGAAATGTATTGGAACTTTTAGTGAAGAAAAACATCGTTATGGAACCTTAGCAAAGTACTTTACGTAGCCTTTTCTGAGCTAGTTTGGCTAGCTACCACTGTCAAGTTTAAAAACCTGTCACCAAGCGTCTATAGGTATGTTCTGGCAGCTGCGCTTTAAAGCTAGTCTTCTAGATTTAGCTTGTCTACTGTCTTAAACATCAGGTAAGATTATGGTTAAATGCTGAAATCTATAAAATATTAGATTTATCTTTACATTACATCTTTACACAATTAAGCATAAAAAAACACAGGTAACAAAAGCTAAAAGGCGTTATAATTAGCTTTAAGTAGCCAAATCATATTTCCAGAACTACCATCTTCTGACTACTATAGTACACGTTTAGTTCAACTAAAAATCTTATTTATAATGTTGTTGAACTGAAGATTTACATAAAATTTCATGTTTTAGTAATTCTTAATCGGTAAAATATGTTATACGCTCATATTCTTTCCAGTGGCTTTATAGCGTTGGTAGATATATGTAATCTTGGCTTAGCACACACTATAATATTGCGCGAGCAATTTACAAGGTACTGTAATTAAACCCTAAATATGCAAACACTATATGCTTCATCGTTACATCTTTCATTATGCTGTTTCACAAATGACTGTGGTGAAAATATAAAATACAGCAGTTTAATATAATCCATCATATTAAAATTAATTTCAAAAATAGTTATTGCACGCTGAGAATCTTCTATCTGGGTCATCTTGTATTATTATTTATATTTTAACTTATTGTGTACATTCAGAACATAAAAAAATATATATATTACAATCTCATTCTCTACCAGGATACCCTATGATATTGAAATCCATTCTTTTTTCATATAAGAATAATTCGTTTGTACAAAATTAGAAAGAAGTGTGTTGAGACAAAATTATATCGATTACGTCGGTGTTGTCGTCATCAGCCTGTAAGAGACCTATAATATAGCCTACATAGCCCTCTTCCCGAAAGAAGGTATGGGCATAATCACCACGCCAGACCACAACATATTGGTGAGTTCAAACTTTGAGAAATTCACAGTTCTTTGTTTTTCCACATACAGTAGTACTACAAAAACATTTCTCATGTTTACAGTAAACAATATATTTTTGCTAAATTTCATGTGGACGAAGTCGCGGGTAACAACTACTCTCAAATAGAATAACCTAAATTACTTCCTATAAGGTCAGCTATCTGCCAGTAAATGTTCCGTGAAAATCAGTTAAATCGTTTTGAATATAGAATTGCGGGCGAAGCCACGGTTAATAATTAGTCTAAATTAAAATAGACTAGATTACTTTTTATTATGTCCGCTATCTGCCGAGAAAGTCCCGATTGTAAAGAGAGGAAAAAAAAAAATAAAACCAACAGAAACAAAAGGACGAAGCCACGGTAACAATTAGTATAAACTAAAACTGCTTGAATTACTTTTTATAAGGTCAACTATCTGCTAATGAAAGTCTCGTGGAATTCGGTTCAACCGTTTTGCAGATAGTAACTGCAGACGAAGCCGCGGTTAACAGCTAGTCTAAATTAGAATAGCCTAAGTAACCCGCTGTAATTTTAACTGCCTCCGAGTGAAATTCCCGTCAAAATCGGTCCCGCCGTTTCGGAGATTACCCGGAACAAACAGACAGACAGACAGACAGCCAAAAAAATTTTTGTTATCAGAAGCGTGTATACTTTCATATCCAATCTGTAAAAAAATGTTATTTTGATATTACATACAGACACTTCATTTTTATTATATGTATAGAAGATGAACAAATAAAATAACTAAATTTAAAGAATGGTATTCTTCTTTGTTACATTTATTAACATTTAAATGTATTCACATTACTTAAATAACTCGCATAAATGGTGTTAAGAACTTTTGAATTGCATATTCTCTCACGAAAAATATACTTTATACACTGACAGAATTCAACGAGCAAGAACAGTTTTCACTGAATTAATTCTCCTTTTAGGACGTGGCTTACGAATTATGAAAAGAGACATTGTGACCACTTTGTATAATCTGCTGGATTTCATTCGCGCTGAACTGGAGTAGAACCAACTCGTAGGTAATAACAGTGCCTAAAACCTGGAAAATTAAATGCCATCTAGTTGATAAATAATGTTAGGTAATATTTATATTAGACGTAAAATTTGTAATGCTCAATAATGTTATGTATATCGTTGTGTAAAAAGGGGGGTGGGAGGGAACTCTACAGTAAAATTGCCAAAAAAACATTCTTCAGTTTCAGGTGGACAGCTAATCGGAAAATGCGCTGCACCATGCTACCGTATTTTCTCGGAATAAAGCTTCACTAGTTCTTGCTCGCGGCTTTGCCCGCGTTATAGTAAATTTGAGCAATCCCTCGGTAGCAGTACTGCTTTCTGGACGAAATGTAGATACTCTATATCCTTCTCTGTACCTCTGAAAATGTGTATGCAATTTTTTGCTATTATCAGTTCTGTAATTAAAGTGTGAACGCTTAACAAACAATCGAACCGATAATCTCGACGAACTAACAAACGAAAAAAAAACACAATCGCATTTATAATATTAATAGGAATAGTAAGGATGTTATCTGTTACGCCTATCAAGCTACGATTATTCCAGAAAAATCTGATGTAATTTACGTCCAACGTAGATTATTGGATTTCTTGCAACACCGTTGACTACATATCTGCCGCCGTAACGATAAGATAGATATCTAACTAAAGCAGAAGTCGGAGAACAGTCTGCAGCTTAGCAAAATAGCTGAATAAAAATAAACTATTAAGCCCACCTATTTCCTAATGTCGTTATACATGAAGCTCTAAAATGCATAAAATCCCCCTTTTCTCTAACGGCAGATAAGTTGTTGTCTGGTTTTGCTGGTGGCTAATTGGTCGTTGACTTCGGTATCAGTTGGACTATCGGATCATGCCATAGAGAGAAAGAGAGAGAGAGAGAAAATAAGGGTATATGTAGTTATGTTTATCCAACGATTGTAATTAAATAAGACAGATAGACAGACAGTTAGTTGTTTACACCATGCATTTTGAACCGATGATGGCTTAATTGATAGCATGTTTGGACACCACGTCAATGGACGTAGGTTCGAATCCTAGCAACTGAGACGGAGCTTTAGGAAAACATTGTGATGGAACCATAGTAGAACTTTTTCTAGGTTCGTTTGGCTAGCTATCATCCTTGAATTGGAAATTTCTTGTCAAGCATTTGTTGGTGTGTTCCGACAGCTCTACTTGAGAGCCAGCTCTCTCTACATTTAAGGTGTTTACCATTTTAGACCATACAGTTATTTAACATCAAATGAGATTTTGGTCAAACCTATAAGGAATAAAAGAAGAAATTGGAATGTTATCCGGCCCTTCTTACTATTATAAATTTGGAAAACAAATAAATATATATTTATTGACTTTAAAATATTTATATTTTGCATGTTAGTATAGCGGTTAAGCTATTTTTGAGATAATTTGTACGATATCCATCTCACCCGAAGTATCATTTTTCTAGTCACGTAGAAGAATATTCCACTTAATCCGATGGTCGTGTAACGAAGTTGAAGTTGAAAGCGATGGACCTAAGAAAACAATGAATCTTTACGTAATTGGAAATTTCTAATTAAATCCTTAACTGTAGATGGCTCCTTGAATTGCTCATGAGAATACCTATAATATAATAAACAATTCAATGAGATAGACTCTACGTTAGTCAAAGTTTCCATACGTTTCCATACGATAATTAGCAAAGAACTATAAGAAAAACTAGATTCTGGTCGCGACTTCGTTCTCGTGGAATAGTTACTTTGGGCTAACACTAATACGCAGCGGAATCTCTCAAAAGGAAAAAAAAAACGGTTTTGAAACATTCTTCATTGGCTTAGCCTAGAGCCTTCTTCGATAAATGAGCTATCTAATACCGAAATAATTTTTCAAATCGGACCAGTAGTTCCGGAGATTAGCGCATTCAACTAAACAAACAAACTTTTCAGCTTTATATATTAGTATAGAATATAGATAGATATAATAAGGATGTAAATGTAACGCGTTTGTACTTTTTTGATTTTCGTGAAAAAAAATGTTGCAGGTGTCTAGGAATAAGTAATAGAATATATTCCATCTTTGTAATGTACACACCTACTACTCATAATTTTACATTTCTTTAATACATTTTAAAAAAGCGCGTGCGGAACCACGGTTAACAGCCAGTGTCTAAATATAGAAGATTCCTAGACATCTGCAACATTTTTTTTTCACAAAAATGAACAAAATACAGACACGTTAAATTTATATTCTTATTATATGTATAGATGACTACATAATAATTAAATACAATTTAATTTATCGAAATCCGTTTTTAAGGTGACAAATCATCAGATTTTAAAATAAAAATTTATAAAAAAGGTATTGATATTTATTGACGCATTAATACTTTTTAGATAATTTATTTATTTATTTATTTACACTTTATGCGTTAAATACGCAATGGCGGACTTAATGCCTAAGGCATTCTCTACCGATAGATCTATAGATAATTCGTATAATTTAGAAAAACTATGGGGGTGAATACCAAAACTAAGCTATTTAATGAGCGGAGGAAACTAATTTTCATTAAAGGTTTCAAATCTATACATTGACGTAAAGCGGAAACTTTGTACCCATTTTTAAGCGAATTGCGCGAACGGATCAACATGCAATTTGGTATAGTTAAAGTTTATGTCGAAGAGAAATACACAAAGCTATTTTTTTACATAAAAGGCATTAAATTAATTAAAATATACATTACTCACACCACTGCTTGAATGGCACACTACATTTACACACACGTAAATTCAAAAGACGTTTCGCCATCCTTCATTTTACACTTACGTTCCAATTACCTTTTTTCATCTTACATTTAATATTTTTAACATGACTTACGTTCCATACCTTACATGCCCTTTGAAAATAACTGGTCAAATTGTAGGTTAATCTTATTAAATATATTAATACGTGAAGCAAAAACTTTGTACCTTTTTTAAGCGAATTGCGCGAAAGTATGAACGTGAAATTTGGCATAGTTAAAGTTTATATGGAGGAGAAGAGCACAGGGCTATTTAAAAATAATATTAAATGCATTAAATTAATGTTACTTATTTAGTTAGTATATAATCAAAGGGATGACGTATAATTTAGTAATTGAAGAATCACACAACATTTTTTTTGTAAGCATAAGTGAAAAAGAAAATCCTTATAACCATATATTTATGTGACACCATTAGATATTACAATAGATTACTAACTTCTGTGTTGTAAATTGAGGAAGGTACTTCATATAAGGCAAGTAGCGGTTCTTGAGCTGCTGAATTCACATTAGCTGCTAATACGGATAGAGTTATAGCTCTTAATACCAGGAAAACGAATGAAAACAGATAATATGTTAGATATGAAGGTGATGCGATGAGTCTGAAAAACAAAACCCAGTCCTATATGTTAATATATGTATTTGAGGATAGTTAATGATGGCTTAGTGAAAAGCATTTGAACTCATTCATAGACATTATTTTTCAATCTTCATTCAGCGTCAGCCTAGCGAAGCATAGTATAGCAGCCTGTGTACGTTTAATATTTATATTTTGTATTGATCACTTCATCATAAAATCAAAATATCCTTTATTCAATTTAGGCCCTGAGAAGGCGCTTATGAACATCAAAGCTACCACCGGATCGGAAAAAAACCCGGTCATCGAGAAGAACCGGCAAGAAACACGATCTGGTTTATCTCTTCATGTTATATGTTTTTACAAAATATAAATAGTTACATTCGTTATTAGTGGATGCACAGAGAGTGGCGTTATTTTCAGACGTCACAATCGTTCACATATTGATCCACTCTATAATAACCTTTAAGTCATCAAGAAGAAGCGGCAAGAAACTCGATCTGGTTTACCTCTTCATGTTATATATTTTTACAAAACATAAATAGTTACATTCGTTATTAGTGGATGCACAGAGAGGGGCGTCATTTCCAGACGTCACAATCGTTCACATATCCACCCTATAATAGCCGTTAGATATTAAAACCCCCTTGACATGGTTCTTGAACTCACTATCCGGCAAATCGGTAATGTGTTTTGAGACTTTGTTATAAAATCGAACACTATTACCTAAAAAACTGTTTTTAGATTTAGTGAGCCTGTAGCATGGAATAACCAATATGTACTAAACTATACGTTTCATCACTTAATAAAATGTATAAAAATGTATATAATTATTACTCCGAGTGTCAGTAGATGTAAAAACCAGACTTTTGTTAATAATTTCAATAGATATACGAATTATGAAATTTAAATAATTCGGGTTATAATTAATTTAAAAATTCAAAAGACAAGTAAGTTTTTCCTCTGTGTTGAGTTTGCACTTCTGTCGTCACTCCTTATGACTGCCTCGACGTTTTAATACTAGTTTGACTACATTCACACCCGATATTGATTTAGAAGGTAGTGGAAAGTAGCTCTTAAGTACTAAAACTCGTGTAAATATAAACAATGTACCAACTGTAGGTAGTTATTTAGCGGAGAGAAAATGCATTTCAAAATTTATATACATGTTTTTTCACGACAGTAGAATATAAAAACGACTTACGCTTGGAGTTCAATTCGATCACAATACTTCTCTTCAAAATAACCCCGACTGAAAATAATGAAGCATATCAGTATATTTTTCTAAGAAGTCTTTTATTACGACGAAAAGAATTGCAACCGTATTCTATCAGCTAATTTAGAATGCTTTAAGCCCATTTATTATTATTAGCGTTGTTTGTAATACACTATTCTAGAACATTTCTGTCTGCATATATATTTTGTATTTATTTAAATAAATGTATATCGACTTTATGTGTGCACTAGACCGACATTATGATGACAGAGCTAAAATTTCGAAGATATATGCATAAGGTACTTGTTTACGCTAGGTTCACAGAAATGTGCGAACATTTATCCAGCGCTTGAATTTAAATTCGTAAAAGTCTCTCTAGACGACGTTGCATGTTTATTGTTAACTTGAATGTATCATGCAAGCTAATGAAAACTATTCACAATTATACTTGATGTATTTCAAAATATAAACTATGCTATTATCTTGGACGTTGACTGGAGAAATTTGAAATTCTAAATTTAAGTCAACAAAAGTTTTCAAAACCAGAATTTGCATTAAGCCTTTCCAGTTTATAGGAGACTAAGAGCCACGCGCGATTTTGTCTGTGTATATTATTCTTATAAATGATGACATTATACATTAATTTCCTGTAATTATTTATTTTTATTATAAACAGTTTATGCAACGCACGCCGATATAGTTCTCAGATCAAGCCTTTCTCTAACTTTGGACACGGGTATGTCCGTCGTCCTGGCAGTTTAAGATGCACAGGCCCCTCGTGATGAAGGAGCATTATGCCGAAACGATTCCCACAGTTCGTCAGGCGAGTCTAACACCCACTCTCCCTTGAGGGGTCTACCATTTTGACCCCTCAGGCCGCAGTCGGAGCCTCTTAGTAGGTGCCAACACCTGTCGGGAGAGCAGACATAGTGCCGGTATGGCAGTCCCTGCTCCTCCTACCAAAAGGTGTAAGAAGGTAACACGAGGTTTTAGTCCGTGCGAACCGGACATAACCCATCCTCAGCTGCTCGGCGGGGTGTATATCCGTCAAGGATCTCTCCATGTAAAAAAAGGATTTTTCTAACTTACTTTAACATTGCTATAACGTATAAGCACATTATAGTAATACATAGACTTTAAGCAATATGTTTATTGTTGTATAAATGTAAAGATTGATCAAAATCTGGTCAGTACTTTGAGCGTAACCAAGTAATAAATATCTATACGCCTATAGCAACTTTCTAATCAGAATTTTAGTACATTTAAGTTACAGTATCAATAACCACTGTATTTATAAAGTTCTCCACTACGGGGTTACTAAAGATATTGTAAGGCACCTTTACATGAAGCGACATCTTTGACCGTCTGGAATTGATTTGATCTTATAATTTTAACTCGAGCGAAATTAAATGGGACGAACAAGATTATATATATTTTCACAGTTAAAGTAAGAAAAAAAAGTGCTCCCGAACATTTTTTTAATCAACCGCTCGTCTTCAAATTTAACGGTGTCATTCATTAAATCTCTCTTATAATTTTATAGATTTATCGTACAAAATAATTGAACTTACTGCAAAGAGTTGAATAACTGAAAACAAATGTAGAAGAGATTGGTGAAAAACGATAGTAATACAAAAGAACTTAGGTGAGAATCAATCTCCTTCAGCAGTATCACTATATTTGCGTAATGTAAACGAAACTTGGTCCATGGTATTGCTTCCTGGAATAGTAAATATGTTTAATGTATAACAACTTTAGATATTGTTAAAAATATTATATCTACTAGTTGGCCGTCGTTCGCTTCATCGATTGTAATTATTTTTAAATCGTCAAATGTATTAAATACTAGACTTTATTCGCGGCTTCGCTCGCTTTGATGACGATTTAACCTATCCCTCGAAGTATATTTTTTCTATATAGAATGTACCCTATGTTTTTTGAGTCCCCTGACAGCATGTACGCAAAATTTTACGGTGATCGGTTGAATAGTTGAGGCGTATATAAAAAAATAAACTCCCTCTTGCAGTTGCAATATTAGTAAGTATTGTGAATAACATATTTATAAACTAAAGACTCCACTACTATTAATTTTTGCCTTCGCCATTTTGACTTGTATTATTTTTTTTACGGTAAAAGAAAGCGACTACATGCGAATTCTGATTGAATATAAAGAATTATGAGAAATAAAGATTAGGAAACATCGATAGAAAATATATACCTTTTTCTTGTAGGAATTTATAGCCCGGTTCAAATCTTCAAAATATGACGTCAAATATATGCTGAAACATATGATTATCAAATCCGTAAAACTCCATAAAAATGTAGCCTGGAATACGAGAATCTGGAAACAAAAAAAAACATTTGTCTATGTAGAAAATAATAGAATGACGACAAAAAAAGATATGTTGTTATGATAAATTTAACACTCTTCAGTCACTACTAAAATTTATTAGTAACACCGATCTTTAGAAAAGGCTTTTAAGAGACGACAAAGTTATATATATATATTGATAAGAGATTTATTTTTTATTTTTTGGGCAACTCTATTATAGATAATATAAACAGACAATAGACTTACCGTACACAAAATGGCACTTATTGTGTTATATTGTACATAATTAAACATAAAAGAATTTCTAATTATGAAGAAATTTTCAATCACTCGAAAGTTTACACTGTCTTGTCCCGTACAGCACATTATAAGTTTTATGTTGAAAATCTTTGAAAGGATGTGCTCAACTGAAAGAAAGAACGCTAATAAGGAACAAAGTTCTTTAACGAAAGTTAAGGAATCGAATGAAAAAGTGTCATTTAATATTTAATGATAAATATTCATTTAAAATTAGATATAGTGATTAATAAGTTACATAAATTAAAAAATTGTGAGCCATCACGGTACTCCTGGCAGATGTGAAACATCAAAATTATTTTGTACAGGTGACAATCATAAAGGGATAGTTTACTACAGGAAATAAATAAGGCATAATCAGAAGTAAAAAAATTAAATTGTTTTCAAGAAAAAGATGACTGTTTATTTAATAAACATTATATTTATTAAATACAAAAATTCAAAATCATATAGCGTGGTGACGCATGCCGTGGAAACACGTCGCCATGTTAACAGTCAGTATGATCCGAGTTATAAGACTTCTACGCGTTTTCTATTGAGGTTGTACAACAGGTAGCGTATGATGTTTGTCAGTCAGATGTCTGATCGAATTTCAACTCGTACGCAAACACACACTTGTATACAACAGAAAGAGTTAAAGAGAGAGAGAGAGAGAGAGAGAGAAAATTGCATGACGAGGGATTGTTACAAAATACCTATAGTCAGCCGATCGGTCAAAGAAACCAATAATACTTTGTAGGCACTAGTGGATGACAGAGCCTTAGAATAACTTCCATATAGGAGTGCGTGTAGATCAACGACATCTTGCCCTTTATATGCCGAACTCCAACCAATGACGTCTCACACCGGGGTGAATAAAGAACACCTAATAACTTTAATAGCGTTTGAGGTCGTTAGTAACACCCTCGATATAGTCAATAGCGCGGTATCACAGGTCAATAGTGGCTTCCCGATATATCTAATATGGTGGCGCTGGTAATTTTCCGGTGGCGTTGTAGTCTCGCCTCTCGGGTGTGTCGTACCGGTACCGGATGTAGTCATTAACAGGATATAATATTAAAAAAAAAACTGTTTACTGATTAACTCACCTAAAGCTAAAAACATAACGAAATAAACGATGATATTTGTCTTCAACGAAGTATTCTTTGTTACTCGTATCTCATCTAATGTTTGTTCTATTTCCGTGGCTTTCTCCAGTAACTGGGTCCATTGTTTTGCCATTCTAAATAAAAATACAATACCAGCGACTCCAGTCGCATAAAATAGGAAGTTGGCTGTGAGAACAGATATATGTCTTTTAAAACTGGTCTTTAATATGACTATCTAGTATAATAAAGTTCGAGATTTTTTTATATCATAGGAAGCAAACGAACAGGTGGGTCACCTGCTGTTACGTGATCACTGCTGACCATAAACTCTAGGAACACCAGGGGAGTCGCAATTGCGTTGCCAGCCTGTGTTTCGGGGGAGGAGAGGAAATGGGAGGGGGTCAAGGCAGCTGGGTCTCCGGCGGTCTTACTGACCGAACAAAATGCAACCATGCAAGCGCTGTTACTTCACGTTGGTTTTCTGTGAGAAGGTGGTACTACCACGGGTGAGCTGCCCCATTCATGCTGAATTCAGCAATAGCTTTAGCGTGGCTCTATCACCTAATGTTTGATCACTCTAACCTCTATGCAATTTATAGTTTACTAGCTGACCCGGCCACGTATTTCTGTGGCTCAGCTATGACATATTGAATTAAAATTATAATAAAGTATTTGGTATAAAATATAATGCAAATTAAAAGAGAGATATTAATAAGAGGAATAAAGAAAAAAAAAATAATCAAGGAAAAAAAAAAAAGAAAAAGGAGAGTGGAGAATGGA
Organism: Antheraea yamamai; assembly: GCA_036509395.1. NCBI lineage: Eukaryota > Metazoa > Arthropoda > Insecta > Lepidoptera > Saturniidae > Antheraea > Antheraea yamamai. Next base: position 17,836,266 of record AP028438.1, read on the forward strand.
AAATAAATTTTTTTATAAATATAGAAATAAAAAGGAAAAAAAAAAAAAAAAGGAAAAAGGGGGGGGGAAAAAAAAAAAGAAAAAAAAAAGACGTAAAAACGAATAACCTTTACCGATTTAGTTAAAAATAAAGTTAAATATACGAGCATCACAGTGTTAAAGGTGCAACATTTTCGCAATGGTTTACAAGATATTGTAACAACCGGAAGCACATCGTATCGTGCCACGGTACTGCCCGCCGGGAGAAAAAATAAAATTGAAAAAATAAAGGCTAGGGGTACCGCCGGGAGGGTGGCCAAAGCCAAGCCAAGCCAAGCAAATACCCCCCCCGCCAGGAGGGGCAATAATCAAAACAAAAGCAAGGCATAAGGGGGGGGGGGGGGGGGGAAGAAAAAGAGGGGGGGGGGGTTTTGTTTGGGGGGAATATTTCACAAAAAAAAAAGGGGGGGAGTTTTTGTTTTAATAGAATTAATTTAAAATTTTATAAAAAAGAGTTTTATTTTTTTTTTTTTATATATATTTTTAATTTATATTTTATGAGTAGTATCTATCGCGTAATGTATGAAATTATCTTTAAATTGCATTATTATTTGTTGTGCATTCAAAGGAATACATAGAAGACTGTATACATATATGAACATACTAGCTACCATCCTCGATATTATTTACTTTAGTATTCTTATATATGATGAAACCATACATTATATAACTCTATCAGTTATCGTAGTACATGGCCAGATAGCTTGAGATCTGGTCGCAGAATTTTTACCAACTAAATTATAGTCTATATGTTACTCTGATCTATAAGGTATATTAGTCTCAAAGTTCATAAAAAATCTGGTCATTAGTTTTTGCATGTAATAGTAAAGAATATTCATCTACTTTCCCAATATTTTTCGATCACATCGCTAATAGAATTTATACTCTGATCAAATATCGCATTTCGTTGAATCTGGTATTAAGAATTAAAAGTCGAGAAGTATAGTAAATAAAGTATCATTACATAGTATAAAACAAAGTTCCCAACCGCGTCTGTCTGTGTCTGTTCGCGATAAACTCAAAAACTACTGAACAGATTTTCAAGCGGTTTTCACCAGTGGATAAAGTGATTCATGAGGAACGTTTTGGTATATAATTTGTCAAGGATTTTTTTATAATCAGGGCGGGACAACGTCTGCCGGGACCGCTAGTATTAAATAAAAGAGAGGAATAAGAATAAAGACTGCTGACAGGAGTGAAAATTCCAAACAATAACATAACTGTGTTCCATTTTGAATTTTGAAATTAATTATAGTGTGAAAATTACAATATTAAAATTTCATAATCTGTATATTTAAATTATTAACATTAGTCTCGTTTTACCATTTATTGGTACTCAGGAAAATAATTATATACATTTTTATACAGTTTAATCAAACATGGTGGGCTATACAATTTCAATACAAAATAACAACAAAATGTCAAAACAACAAGACAGGCGATGATATTATAACCATAACTACGTGTTGCGTTTAGGCCGCGCAAGCACAATACGTCTGGTCACGCTTCCTAGCATGTCATGACGCAAAATTAGAGCTTTATGTCACACCAAATATACCGCTCAACGCGCCTAAAGAAGTTTTCACTTCAATAAAATAACTGGACTATCTTCTCGAATCTTCTTAATCTGTCATTAAAAGCTATGTTAAAATCGGATCAGCCGCTTCTCAAATTCGTTCGTACAAACAAATAGGCATACAAATAGGCAAAAAAAATTTAAATGCATCTTTGGTTTTGAGTAACATATTAATTTTAGACAAAATGTTATTTCGAAAAGGCCGACATACCCTTCAATGTTATTGTATAGATAATAAAAAAAATACTTACACAGCCCACCTAGTGTTAAATTACTTTCCAAGAACCAAGTGAATGATAGTACAGACATTGATAATTGACCCAAAAATGAGGTCAAGAAATAAACTCCATAAGCAGATTTTATTCGATATCTGCAACAAATGATAATAGTTTATCTGTCTTTATATCTTTTAATGCGTATTATTCGTAACTTAATAATAATAAAATCTTTATTTAACAAAAATGCTTTACACGGCATAAAAATAAACTGTAGATTCCGCACTAGGGACTAAATCCTACGTCGAGGGTAATCGACCAAAACTTCGTTACACAATTTATATCCTGTTAGTACTGTAAGTGGTTCCCTTATTGGACAAATGAGTTTTATAAAATTTAAAATATACCTATATATGAAATTGTTAATTTTACACAAAATTAATAGCTAAAACACACATATAAAACACAAATGGTGAAGGGGCTGGTGGAGCCGTGTAAATAGGCCGCACCAGGAATATGCGTCCGTACTCGATCAATGAGGTACAGACCAGAAACACATCTCATTATATGGAGCGCAGCTATTAAATTTATTTATAAGAGGTCAACCACATTGTTATAATTAATACATATACAACACATAAATGACTAGTTGTGCCCGTGACTTCACACACATTGATCACGGATTAGTTGTGTAGGTACTCCTATTTTATTACTTGTGAAGGTATTATTAATATGATATATACATAAGCTATTAATACTAAAACGAAATTTATTTATCGTATGCATAACATTATAATACTAGCGGGCTCGGTGGACGTTGTCCCACCCTGTTAATTAAAAAAGTCTACAATCCGAGCGCAAGACAACCTACCGGGTTCAATTATGAATCTAAACCATTGTTGAATCCAATGGAACACACAAGAAATTCATCAAAATCCGTGCAACCATCTAGGAGGAGTTCAGTCACATAATGTGGATAGTAGAATTATATACATAAAGATGAATGTGCACGAAATGCTTAATGTACACGTAACAAACGTATTTAAGTTGATAGTTATAAATACTGTATCCGTCTAAATTGCTTTCGAATTGTCTCCTCATTTTAGAACAGATGATGAGTATAATAGGCTATCTTTAAAAAATAAATATATGCACTCAAGACTTCTTTGTAAATCTATAAAAGCGGAATATCCCAAAATACCTTGTTTTGTTATATCTCAAAAGAATTAGACAGCGTTTTCGATGAAAACTCCCAGGCGGCTGGACTTTTCCGACATTTCCAATAATTATCATTGTATTTCAATCAATTAAAAAAAAAAACCTTCACAAATTATATACCTAAACCTTCCTAATTAATCACTTTATAGACTGGTGACAGCAAGAAAATGCGTTTAGTAGTTTTTGAGTTTATCGCGAACAGACAGACAGACAGACGTGGCAGACTTTGTTTTATGCTATGTAATGATAATAATGATATGAATGCTCGTCATGTGGTCGAACTTTGACTATAGAAAAAAAACTATTGCCAATTTTATTCCTCTAAAGTGCGTCAATAGCTACAAAATAAGAAAGGAATGTAGAAAATCGGCTAAAAACAGAGAAAGGAGATGTTTTTAACCGTTTCCCCACTACCTATTTATACGTAGATATAAATCGATTGTAAATAAATAAATATAATTTTTGAAATGGGTGAAATGTCTATAAAGTTAAATACATACAAGCAGACAGACAAATTTTTAGTTTTCAGTGTTCACGTGACGAATCCAAATCTTAATTTAAAATATTAAAACCCGAACTTGACCTTTTTGTGAAGGAATATATTATTAGCACATAATATATGAAAGTACGGAGTTAAGAGTCAGTTCCTCAAGTTTGCCCTAGGCTTAGAACGTTATTTATTATCTTAAATCACATCTTCACTAATTATCAGATATATTTGTGGTCCAACCTTAAATCTATAGGGAATAAAAGAAAGGTTGGTGTACATTAATTTGTTGTGTCACCTGATTAGAGCAGGATTTGACTGAGCAAGGCCTTCGACTGGGAAGCAACCAAACCATCGGCAGAGACGCATCACTGGCCCAAGACACGCGTGTAGTTCGCATTTTCTCACCAAAAACGAGCTGCTGTGGACCTTCATGGTTCAGCTGAATAAATATCAAAGTTTGATTATAAATCAATAAAGTCGAGAAATTTTCATTAAGATATTTGTAAAGGTTTAATTGAAATAATGGTTAGAAGTCCTTTAAAATTTATTGTAAAAAAATATTATAGAAATGATAGTAAAGAAACTGTTTCACAGTTTGATTATGGCCATTCGATGTAGAATCTCGTAGGTAATAAATAGCCTACTACCAATTTTTTTTGAATTTGATTGTCCCCTTTACCATTTTTTTAGTGTCCTACGAATTGGGCGACAATCGTCTAGTAATAATATATATTACAAAAATAATAATTAAATATACTTTATAAGATAAGAGCTTTTTCTTTATATGTTCGGTTTACTTTACTTGGATTTGGGATATTTAAAGTTGAAGTTTTTTGATATTTAACATCTATAGCGGCGGGTTAGATCGACTGTTGATTTTGAATTTAATTAATATAAATGTTTATTAAAACAAAATCTATTTTTTTTAATCTTAATATTTTCTTTTTGATTATGCCATTTTCATTTTCTGTCATAAACTATTATCCTTTTATGCATACCTGAACTAAATAATTTCGATGTTTCACATCTGCCAGGCGTCGTGCGACGTATTACAATACTTTTTTAAATAAATGAATAAGTTATGGTAATAAGAGGTGGATTAAAAACTAAAAGTAATTTATAATAAATACTCACTCCAAATTGGAGTATAACAACCGACGTCCGTCGAGTAACGAATGTACGATATTTTTTCAGATACAAAATATTTGATTTCTGTTTCATTAAAAAAACACCATTCATTTCGAACGTCATACGTTTTCAGACAGGCTTGATTGATTGAGTGCCGTCGGCCATAAAGGATTGGAACACTATAAGTATTCATGTATATTTGAAATAACACTGAATGTTCAATGAAATGACACTAGTATTGAAGTCTCCAGTATAAACAATAACATTATAAATTATCTGTTGTATTTGATAGAATAAGGCGTTATTTTGTGGAAATCCATCATTAAATATTATAGTTTAATATTTATTAATATACTTTGCACTCTCGCCTGGAATTGATTGGACGTTACTACGTTTCACTGCAACAAAAACTGTTTTTTTTTTTATATATCAAAGGAGGCAAGCGAACAGGTGGGTCACCTGATGTAAGTGATCACCACCGTTCATAGACACTTGCAACACCAGGGGAGTCGCAAGTGCGATGCCAGCCTGTGTGGGGAGGGAGGAAGGGAAGGGAAAGTGGAAAGGGAGGGGAGATAGGTTTCCGGCGCTCTCACTGACCGAACGAAACGCAACAATGCAAGCACTGTTACTTCATGTCGGTTTTCTGTGAGAGGGTGGTACTATCCCGGGCGAGCCGACCCATTCATGCTGAAACCAGTAATAGCTGCAACGTGGCTCTACCGCCTACTAACTAACCTACTACATACTTATGGGAGGTGTACCTGAAAAAGATAATCTGAAAGTAATAATAGAGAGACAGCTAAATATTCGTAAATAAAAAAAACGCGTTCCTTGGTTGATGGCTGAACCTGACGGCGGTTGACACTGTTGGTATGTATCTGTAAATATAAATAATTAAAATATGTTGCAGGTTGACGTATAATAACTACAATCGATTAACGTGTTTCGCTCCTCACGGAACATCATCAAACCGACGTTGACTCTTCCGATGCGTTTCTTGTTGCACTGAGACGTGGTAGTAGCGAATCAATTCGAGGCGGAAGTGCAAAGTAACGTACATTATAATATTATTTGTTTTAGCTTTATAAATATTTAAAACTGACTGTCTCACCCGGCTTCGCACGGGTGTAATGATGAAGAAATCGAGGCGAAATCTTCTCTTTACAATACAACCATGTAATAAAAGTAATTGAACAACCAAATGCCAGATGTCAATTTTGTCAATGTTTTTGGAAATGCCCCTGTTGTTTTTTGTCTCACTTTTTAACTCACCTTTTCTATAGAGATATTTAAACCCAAATTATTCACTATTACCATGCGAAAGGTTAGACACTCCCAGTATCTAGATATGATACTCCATTTAACACATAAAATAATAATAGCACAACATATAGTAATAGATAACAAAGAGAACCATAGGTAAAGTTTGTTCTAAGAGTTTGAAAAGTATGGATAATATCTTAAATAAACCTAGGTTGAATGACCGGTGATAAAACCTGCAAGCAGCGATCCGTAATTAATAACTTTCGATAGTAAAACGGACAATAAACCCTTTTGTTTGTTCAAACTTTGAAAAATTATCCTTTGTTAGTTGGTTGGCTTCACTTTCACTTCACCCGGCGGTCATTAAAACTCTGCTTTAACACAGACGCTTAGAATATAATTTTTGTATATTTCTAGATAATTAAGTTAAATATTAAGCTCCTATTTTTTAAAATGCATTAGAACGAGAATCGAGTGTCCTCCATAAATATTGCTACTGTTTAAACAGTCACCTTAACTATGCTATTTAAAAAAATCATCTTGTCCTCACGATTACAAAAACAACAAAGAAAGATTTAGTTAAACAGAGGCGGCCGTTGTAACGTTAAACCCTTGCATACATTCGCCAATTGATTTTATCTATATAGATATCATGAAGGTTCCTAAATTCATAAAATTATTGACAATGAATTTTAATAGCTATGAATATATCTATAGGAAGGAGCTTCGGAATCACTATTATAAGAGTCTAGACTGACACGGACAGCGTAATAATAATACTCGAAATGGTATATATATGGTACTAGCGGGCCTGGCAGACGTTGTCCCGCCCTGATTATAAAAAAAAACTGGACAAATTATATACCAAAACGTTCCTCGTGCATCACTTTATCCACTGGTGAAAACCGCATAAGGATCCGTTCAGTAGTTTTTGAGTTTATCGCGAACAGACAGACAGACGCGGTAGGGGACTTTGTTTTATACTATGTAATGATATGGTATTTATAGAGACACGCGATTGTGCACTTGTTTGAACGATATTCTGTTTTACAATATATACAAAAGTTTCAGCCAGTCTGCCAAAGAGGATGACATACTCGGTAGCTACATATCTGTAAGATACAAAACGAAAAACATGTAACTGTGCAAGTAGCAATTGCATTGTACTGTAAATTATATACTTACATTTGTTAGCTAAGATTAAAGTACCATAAATGAACAGATCTAGGGAAGGGAACAAACAGATAAACGTGAAAGCTTTTTGAAATTATACTTCTTTTGGCGCGTTAGGGAAAAATGATGAGAGTAAATTTTTACGATGCGCGCGCACACCCACACGAAAACCGACACCCTGATGTTATTACGATGCGCGCGCACATCGTCACGAAAAACCGACACCCTGAAGTTATTACGATGCGTGCGCACATCGTCACGAAAAACCGACACCCTAAAGTTATTACGATGCGCGCGCACACCGTCACGAAAAACCGACACCCTGAAGTTAGCTATAGTCAACATGTTGTTTCTTTGTATTTGTTGTTTGTATTTCATTGTACTAAAACTTTCAACGTATTAAATACCTTTTTTCTATTGTTAGTGTCGGTTTTTCTACAAACGTAGAATAAGGCGAAAGATAAAATTTTTGAAAAGATGTTTATCTTGTTACGACAAAGAAGTATAACTTCTAACGCGCGTACATAAGTACACACACACTATTTTATTATATGCGATTTATTGACTGTTTACTTGTGCAGTAATACGGAATTCGTACTCATAATCTCCATTAGGAAAAGTACTACAGGGAAGAAACCGTAATATTTCAAAACCCATAACACATAAAAACACTTTGAAAATGAAGATAATCTTCATAAATAAGTAGTTTTAATACGTGTATGCGGTGAAATTCATTTACTAATGTATGCCAAACACGTTTAGCGTTGCAAATACTTCTCTCCTACTATAGATGATTTGAAAACATACAACCGTAAAAGTGGGACGTTTACTGAAAAACATATTTACTCATTGGTTTAAAAAAGAATAAGCCAAAGTTTCGATCGTCATAGTATTATGCCTAAACTATTAAAAACATTAATTGTAATTTTTTTAAATATTTAAACACACAGAAATCACTTTTATATGACTAAAACAAATAAAAACCTTAAAATACGATATGCAAAAGAATGGTAGAGCCACGCTGAAGCTACTACTGATTTAAATTGGCTCGCCCGGGGTAGTACCACCCTCTCACAGAAAATCGACGAGAAGTAACAGTGTTTGCATTGTTGCGTTTCGTTCGGTAAGTGAGAGCACTGGATACCCACCTTCCCGCCCCCTCCCCTTCCCCAAACACAGGCTGGCAACGCACTTGCGACTCCTCTGGTTTTGCAAATGTCTATGGAGGTGGTGATCACTTAACATCAGATGACCCACCTATTCCTTCTTTCTCCTATGATATAAAAAGAAAAAATACCTAACTGTAATTAATTTTCACAATATCCTCATTTATAATTAAATATATTACTTCTTTACTAGGTTCAATTTGGTCCCATCGTTTTGATAATATTTACTGTGTATGACAGAGGCTTGACATAAATGTTCACATTTAAAATAAACCCTGTAAAGTTCAAAAGATTTCATTAAAAGGTAAAAGTTTTTTATAATAGTTTAGCAATTCACAACGAGCGAAGACATAGATTAATTAGAATGTTATGTTCGGAAAAAAAATGTAAACGATGGTGATGCCTATAATTGACTCCTCTCAATGCATCCCCTTAAAACATTTGTAACGTGTAATGTATAATAGATAGAGATATATATATATATATATATATATATATATATATATACCAGGTGAAAAGTTAAACACTCACGATGTTCTAGGATATAACACTTTATAGTCACATTTAACATATAAAATAATAATATCAAAACAAATGCTAATAAATAACCAAGAAAACCTCAATTAAAATTTATTTTAAGGTTGTTAAAAGTATAAACACAATCTTACTAAGCCTAAGTGCAATGACCGGTGCCAAAAGCTGCAATGGGCGACCCGGAGGTAATTACTTTTCTTTTGTTCCTGACGTTCCCACGTTCCCTTTTAAGTGAAAGTGAACTCACCCGATGGTCATTGGCACTGTGCTTTAACATAGACGCGTAGAGGATTGTGTATAATTTTTGTATTATTCTAGATAATTAGGTCAAATATTAATCACCAATTTTTTAATTGATTTAGAACTAGAATCGAGTGCAGTGTTTCCTCCATAAATATTGCTAGTGTCTAAACATTCAGCCGGTATATTATAAAGATAAATCAATCGAGTTTCTTACCGGTTTTTCTGTATGACTGAGTTATTTTCCGAACCGGCGGTACTTTTGACGTTCATAAGCGTCTCCTTAAGGCCTAAATTGACTGAAGTAATTTTAATTTTGTTCGAATGGTATTCATAATTGTATATTATGTAAATAAGTAAAAATACAATATTTAATCGTGACTTAGCAGTGCCGCATATAATATTGTATCCTATGTTTACAAAAGAGTGCGACAAACTTATTAAGAGCAATATCGCTCGTGATCAGCGAATATTGGACAAGGTGGCTAACTTCTAATCAACTCAGCGATTTGATTAGTTTTCTTTTAAAGTTTGTCTGAATCACGACATTGCATATGAATGTCTGGGGAATTAAGGTTCCTAATTATAACGAACTAAGAATAGAACCGATTAATTTCAAACGTAAATGTGATATTAAAGCTCTTTCAGATTGAAACAATTTATTTCTTCAATTTATCTATTGCTGTATTATAGTTGCAAGATCAATATATTAAAGAAATCAATAAAAAATATACAAAGAAAAGTTGCATTTAAATGCTATAACTACATAACTAGTTTCCGGTTGAAATTTTATCCCCGATTAATTATTTTAAAATTATTTCATGTAATTTAATTCACATAATATTTGAAATAAATAAATCATAAATCTAATTAAGGTGCTGTCCATGTTTGTTTACTGATTTATCTTTAAATATATATTTTACATTATATTGGTTAATAATGTTACTATGGCCGCCGCTAAATCAAATGTCGTTTGCGTCAGAAGAATTTTAATGTGTACAGGGAAAAGTATATTTCTTTTAATAAAGGAGTGTGGAACACTCTAAAAGGTGGGAATAATTTCTCGAACAATTTGACAAAGCGAGAGGCCGGCTATTTTTAATCTTTAAGTGTTCATTGTATTCCGTTCCCACGATCGATGAGTTATTCTTTATTTATTTGTATCTATTTCGTATAGAGGGTGTAATAATACTTAATAGTTTTAAAAAATGTTAAAAGTAGACTGACGTGAACCGCGGAGCTGAGAGTCAGGCATGACACGTAGCTATGGAGTTATAACCATAATAATGGCTAGGCAAAGAGACGTGAACCGGGCAGCGGCAGGTCAGGCATGACACCTAGCTATGGAGTTATAAGCATACTAATGGACAGGCAGTGAGACGTGTTCCCGCAGCGGAGGGTCAGGCATGACACCTAGCTATGGAGTTATAACCATAATAATGGCTAGGCAAAGAGACGTGAACCGGGCAGCGGCGGGTCAGGCATGACACCTAGCTATGGAGTTATAACCATAATAATGGCTAGGCAAAGAGACGTGAACCGGGCAGCGGCGGGTCAGGCATGACACCTAGCTATGGAGTTATAAGCATACTAATGGACAGGCAGTGAGACGTGTTCCCGCAGCGGAGGGTCAGGCATGACACCTAGCTATGGAGTTATAAGCATACTAATGGACAGGCAGTGAGACGTGTTCCCGCAGCGGAGGGTCAGGCATGACACCTAGCTATGGAGTTATAACCATACTAATGGCTAGGCAAAGAGACGTGAACCGGGCAGCGGCGGGTCAGGCATGACACCTAGCAATGGAGTTATAAGCATACTAATGGACAGGCAGTGAGACGTGTTCCCCAGCGGAGGGTCAGGCATGACACCTAGCCCCCATAGAATGGATCATCGGGTGATAAAAGAGGAGAGGTCCTTGTAACCAATGCAAAGATCCGAGTCAGGGCTCATATTTACGTGCGACTCTCTAACCGGTTCATTCGAAGTTTTTACTTTGTGCCTCAGATCATAGAAGAAGCCCCATTCTGAGTGTCCGGGATCTGCTGGGTTGAGTGGATGAAATGGAATACCATTCTCCGCTCTCCGGCCAAAAGCTAGTGATGGTATAACATGGGTCTTTGCACGGTAAGAGTCCTGCATAACCCATCCACTGTTGCCTGGTGGAGAGCGAGTAATCTATACGGAATACCACTACATAAAAGGATATTACAAAACGAAATTTCAGAAAATATATAATATATTGAATATAAACTCATAAATAATTGCGGTCGTTAAATTACGGATAAACTTTATTATATACGTTTTATCGCCTACACTAGCTTACTCTAATATTCAGTATTTTACAGTAACCCTAGTCATAGAATAAAATATTAGCGTTACGCTCAACCCACATGAATCATCGAAAGAATTACGATTAAATCTTTTTCGTGGCAAGAAAAAGGGTTATGCTTTGAAACGAAACATACAAGCGGCAAATATTCGTATACAAAATAACCTACAAAATGTTTTGTATAAAGTGTTTGAATAAAGAAAAGTGTACGCGTATACCATATATTAGATAACTTTAACTATATTTTACTCTGAATTAACAATAAAATGGTGTGCGAGTTGAAAGTGTAAAATTATAGAATTAAAAAGAAAATATATGAACCTATTAATTGTGCTTTGTACTGAGCTCGCCTTAATGTAGAAATAACTTATCCCTCAGGAGCTGTATTTTTTTCTGGGTAAAAGGTACTCTATGTCCTTCTTTGTACCCCTAACAATATTTATTCAAAATTTTATAATAATCGGGTGAGTATTTAAGGCATGAAAGCATAGCAAGAAACTCATATTCGCATTTTTAATATAAGTGACGTTAAGTATAACGATTGTAATAAGATTAAATAAAATACCACCAATTGGATCACTTCTATATATGTACATAGTTGATTCAAAATCAAAAATATTTAATTCGGACCCTAAGAAGGCGTTTATGAACGTCAAAACTACCACCCGAAAACAACCCAGTCATCGAGAAGATTATGTATAGTTACCTATATCAGATAGGTAGATAGATTAAATACACAGAATTACATACGTGCCGGTCGTCTCCAAGCCAGCGTTCGGCAATTTTAACATACGTGCATATAAGTTGAATCCCAATCCGTATCTAATCGCAAACATGTACTATGCCCGGTGAAGCTATATAGCCCCATCAGATCCTAAAAAAAATAGACTATTTTCCGTTTGGAATATCTAGGTTAAAAAGAAATGATAACTAAAAATAATATACGACAGGATAACGACTAGCCGAATACTGTATTCTATGTTCGTGCGTGATAATAAATTCTTTTTCATAATACATGGCATTTTTCTTACACACGGGTAAATATATATTATATTAGGTGTGAACATTATTGATTAGTCCATTTATTTGGATTTACAATTTTTTAAATGACGTTATGTTTATATCTTTGTATTTGTTTGTTCAATTTTTAATACCCTTCAACATCAATTAAGGAAATACCTGTGTCTTTGTTGCAAATAAATTTGTAACTGAACGGTGTAAATAAATATTAACTTTTACAAGAATTACCCAATGTAATACCGTTACAAAACAGTAAATGAGTTACAATTTGTCTGTATATATTTGATATTAGCGGGACCGGCGGACGTTGTCCTGCACTGGTAATGTAAAAACCTTGATAAATTATATACCTAAACCTTCCTCATGAATCACTTCATCTACTCGTGTAAACTGCATGAAATTCCGATCAGTAGTTTTTGAGTTTATCGCGAACAGACAGAGGACTTTGTTTTATAATACGTAATGATGATATACATACAGTAAATTGTAAATGAAATGACATTGGTAGGTGGTAGAGCCACGCTGAAGCTATTACTGGTTTCAGCATGAATAGGTTGGCTCCCCAGGGGTAGTACCACCCTCTCACAGAAAACCGACGGGAAGTAATAGTGCTTCCGTTGTTGTTCGGTCAGTGAGAGCGTCGGAGGCACCCCTCCTATTCCTTTCCTCCTCCTCTCCCCCTCAAAAACAGGCTGGCATCGCACTTGCGACTCCCCTGGTGTTGCTAATGTCTATGGATGACGGTGATCACTTAACATCAAGTGACCCACCTGTTCGTTTACCTCCTGTTATATATAAAAGAAATAAAGTCATTAAATAATACTTTCTAATTAAAAACACGACAAGATGTAAAAGGAGTTACAATTTCTGTCAAATTGTAAACAATCAATTGATATATTTGTTGTTTTCTTTATCAAAATTTATTATGAAAGACATACTTTTTTGTATTTGAATATTTTAAATGTATGTATTTTTTTGTTTACAGTTATATCATGAACATAATATTAACATCTCTGGTATGTATTTTCCATACACAACGTTGAACATGCGATGACAAAAAGATATACCTATATTGTTATATTCGTTCTGTAAATTATATGTCGTAGAACACCCGTTTATTTCATATATAAATAACAACTCTAACTTCTAAATCTGCAGTGTCAAGGTATCTGTTATCGACAAGAAGTCACAGCTTAAGTGACAAGCTACACAGTTTGCAGTCGTAAAACTTTGAGTACATCTAAACGCAGTCCTCGACCAATTATATTGTTATTTCGATGCGTATACTATTTCTAATGGTTAAGGAAATATTGTAAATCGTCAAATTTTTACATAAAGGATTTTTTTAAACAATTTTGGTAGGACCATTATATCGTGAAATTTATATACAAAAGAACGTTTAAAAACAATCTTTGTAGAAATAGTAATCTTATTTTTTAAATAAGAATTATTTTTGTAATGATTTTTCGAAATTTTGGTTTTTAATTATGTATTGAAATTATATACATCTATAGAAGAATTTTTCAAGCCATATTCTACAAGAATTGATGTTATTTTATTTGATAAGTGAACTTAATATATGAGGTAGTGAGTCCAAGCTTTTTGTTTAATATGGACAAATATAATTTTTCTTTTACAATCATTTTGTTTATTGAAAATAATCACTGACGTAATCAATACAGGATTTTTTGTGGTTTTATCCTTACTAGTGGTTGTTAAGAGTTCGAAATTCAACCATAATTCGCTATTGTTTGTAAGTTTCAAAATTATTCTGTTTTATTTTTTTTGCCAAATTGTAGATTAGTCGACGTAAGAATCCTAAAGTATGATAAATAGAGACTTTTAAGTAGTTTTATTTTTATGTTTAAATATAACCTTTGATCACTATGTAGTAATATGGTGATAATTGACAAAAATAGAATAACATAGGGAATTTTTGGTTTCAACGCTAAAAACAATATTACAGACTGTTTAGTTCCAGGACACTCATTTCGAAAATAATTAATTTTGCGAAAATAAACAGTAAGAAAAACCGAATAAATAATCCTAAAAGTTCAATTCGTTTGTTCACTTTGTCTCATTTTCTTTCTTATTATTATGATTAGTCAAAGCTACAAAAGCCTCGTTAGGTTCACGCAGTAGGACCGTTTGGTATTGTGGTTTTTAATTAAAACTCTTTGCTAGTGCCAGACGAATTTAATTCTTTTCACTTTTTCATTTTCCATTTATTTTGCTTTCTGTTATTTTATCGTACATTGGTAGATGGTATTTGAAAATTTTATTACGAAATTATTATTAAAATCTCCAAATAAACTCTGTTTTTATAACTATGTACTATACGAAAATAAATTTGTGTTTATACTTTAGTAGCAGGGCTTATTGTTCTGTGACGATGCGCTCCCACAATTCGTCAGGGGGGGTCTAACAGCCACTCCCTCTTGAGGAGTCTAATAACTTGACCCCTCAGGCCACAGTTGGGGCCCCTTAGGAGTGGTCAACACCTGTCGAAGGAGCAGACGTAGTGTCGATAGATAAGGTGTAAGAAGGTACCATGGGGATCCGTTACGGATTTATCCATGGAGATAAAAGGGCTTAATTCTCTTTTGGCGTTTACAAATTATTCTCAAGGTGATTATTAAATAGAGTTTCTTTTAATACATACTTTTTTATATATAAATATTTATTTTAAAGCTTTTCAGCACAATATTACCTGATAAAGATACTAAATGAAATACAGTAAACCCACCTTCCCTCTCCCTCGCCCCTTCCCCATTCCCCTCCCCCAAACACAGGGTGGCAACTCACTTGTGACTCTTCTAGTGTTGCAAGTGTCTATGGACGGTGGTGATCACTTAACAACAGGTGACCCACTTGTTCGTTTGCCTCCTATGATATAAAAAAAAAGTAAAGGGTTACGTAGTATATTTAATTATGATAATGAAACAATTTTATTTGATTAATATTAATGCTTCGCATATGGCGTTTAACACTTTTAATTAATTGTATCAAGTAATAATGGTAACTGTGATTTGAATATAAATGTTAGATCAAAGATACTAATGTATTTATTTTTTTACTGCATTAGGGGTTCAAATATCTAATTGATGTTCCAATTAACTGACCAACTAAAATTAACATGAAATCTGTATGGTGCCAGATACTATAGCATTATTTTTTTAATATTTTTTATTGTTCGATTTTCAATTACTTTTCAATTAATCTTTAAAAAAAATGATAGATACAGCAAATATCAGAGTAAATTTAGAATACGAGTCCGATATGGGACTAATGCAACAAAAACTGCTAGTAAAGCCGATGACGTATTTGGTCCTCCAAACCCTCTGATACAAATAATGAACGCACCGTGTGTTTTGTGTTATTTCGTCTTAAATAATGAACCCGAAGGAAGACCAGCAACTAAGATAAATAACGGAGAATTGGATGTGGTCGTGGAAGAAATGACCAAACTGCCAAGGAGTTAACGGTATAGTTTATTGTTAGCATACTCATAGCAGTGATCAATTTGTAGCAAATCAGTAAAACTAAATTACTTACAATAATGCAAATACAAAAATAAGTCAACGACTTATTTATTTTTAGGAGTTGTATTGTTACGGTACCATTATTTTTTATACTGATGTAATAATATATTTAGCATGCTAGAATTCTCTCCAGACTTCACTAATGTATTCATGGTAATAGAGTTTTTGTAGGTGGTAGAGCCACGCTGAAGCTATTACTGGTTTCAGCATGAAAGGGTCAGCTTGCCTGGGGTAGTATCACCCTCTCACAGCAAACCGACATGAAGTAATAGTGCTTCCGTTGTTGCGTTTCGTTGGGTCAGTGAGAGTGCCGGAAGCCCACCTCTCCTCCCCTCCCCCTACCCTACCCCTCCCCTCATCTCCTTTCCTTCCAAGCACTGGCAGGCAACGCACTTGCGCCTCCCCTGGTATTGATAGTGCCTATGGACGGCGGTGTTCACTTAACTTCAGGATTGTTCGTTTACCTCCTATGATATAAAAAAAAAAACAAAAGATTATGTAGGAGAGTTAGGATAGTGAGTTATCAACGCGTGGGAAATCGTATAAAAATTGAAACCTAAGTGCTCAGGATATTGGAAATAAATAAATTCTAAAAATAGCGCAACTCGTAATTATAACCATCCTTTTAAACTTTGCTTTTGGCTTAAAAAATTATAATAGTTATCCATCTTTTGTTTTAGTAGAACGTTAAAGGGTCTGGACATCAAAGGGATTTCGAAGAGCAATAAAAGGAAAAATATATATTACAGGACTACGACCACAGAGTAACAGATTGTAAATACAACAAGAAAGTGAAACATATACAGGTCTCGCTAAACTTTTTACCGCTCTAAATATACAGTAGTGCAGAATACAAATTTAGGTATAAATACATATTATATTATATATATAAAATGGAAACAACTTAATGATAAATATATGCCAAGTTTAGATTCCTAAACTCTTGACTATATTACGCATAAGCCCGAATTTGGCTATAGCTTGAATTTGGCTATATTTAGGATGGTGAAAAAGAGTCACAAGGATTTGTATATCGCTCTATCTTTCTCCAAAAGTTTGTTCCACTTTTGTCTTTGTGTGTACAAAAAAGTTTTTTTTCACGTCAAACATAATTTTCAAAGACAATTATCTAAAGTAGTATAAATACATACGAAAATAAAACATACGTACTTACACCGTAAAGCTTAATTTCCTATGTTAAATAAATAATATCATCTATCTCTATCATCTATCATCAAATTTTGTAACAACTAAAAACAAAATATGCAGAACTTATTACATTTCTCTTTAGAAGAATTTATTTTTAAATATATTAAAGTGAAACTTTTATTACATCGTCTCAAACTTTTTCGTCTGTATGTTGCATGTCGCGTGATGGTCGGCTGCGGAGTAGGGATAAAGTGAAAGGCGTTCGTCAGAGCAGCCAGGGCCAATATGGCGGCGTCTATAGTTCGCAGCAGCTGACCGTGTAGTGTATAGACTATTATTAGTTAAATGTCTATAGTGTGAAAAAAAGTTTCACTTTTACCGTGGTTTCATAAAACCACACAATCCTTTTTTTTATTTACTTTACTTATTATCTTCTACGTGACTTATGGCATTGTTGAAAAATTTAGGCAACATTTTTCTGAAACAGAAAGTTCTGGCTCCTAAAAACGACAAAGTTAATGGGAAAGTGTAATGTATCGAAAGTAATCATATTTAGTTTGCGATGTGCTTCAGTTAATTGGATAAGGTAATTATAGAAATGCTATAGGACCGAAAGTACTTTGTCATACTCGTAAAGAGACTTGTTAAACACAGTAATAATGTTAGGAAGGATCATAATGAGAAAATTGAGCATGATGATGATTATAGTCATTATCAAAAACTTTAATTCTAACTGAGATAGTAGCTTAGTTGTATAGTTAGCTCGATATGCAAGCTCAAGCCGAAAGTTTTGGTCCGTTACTTGCCATTTCGTCTGTGCTTTAGGCGTTTGTCCAAGAAAGGCTGTGAAGCTGTAAAGATTTGTCAAGCAAACAGTCTCTAGTCAGTTTGAAAAAAATAGTGGCTCAGAAGCACATGTTTGGTACACGGCCTAATTATTCGATGAAAGACGTCATCTGGATGCATAATGCGGTAGGCTAGCTTTATAAGCTACGACTTTGAAATTTTTGAATTTGACTTTGACTTTGAAAAAGAGAACAATTTTTTTTAAAATTTTATTCTGTTACGACAGAGTGTCAACACTATATCAAATGGTATCCACAGTGCGTTTTAAAAACAACGGCAATCACCAAGAACGTTTATGCTATAATATCGGTCTGAAAACGTTTCGTCAATTGAATATCTATAGATTGATTTCAAAATTATTAGTTTTTAAAAATGTTTTAAGTCTATTAGCGGTTTAAGGTATTAGGCTATTAGCTTTATAGCTATTAGGCATTAGTGAATATATTTTTGTATACCTCAATACAAAGTAGCAGGAGGATTACATCCATTGGAGAGTGACCCGTACTTCTTTCTCATTCAATACGTGTATGTGAAATTCATAAATAGTTTAAATATAGAATGTCTATAAAAATATATAAGGATTGATTTCTATCATGACTGGTTATGTGATATTGTAAAATGTAATATTCTTAAAATTTCGCAACGTTATTGTATATTTTGTAATTTTAATAGCATTTTAGGAGATAGTCAGAGATGTCTTATACAATTTTATTTTAGGGCGGATGACGGAGAACTTCCAACCCCAGTTCTTGCAACTTGGAGACCGTCTGCTGTGCAGTATGAGGTCGCGCGTTGTCGTGCAGGAGCAGCGGAGACGAGCGATTGACCAATGCTGGTTGGAGATGTGCCAGCTTCTCCATCATTGTGTTCAGTTCTTCACAATAAACATCTGCAGTAATGCTCACCCCGTTTGGTAAGAAGCTGTGATGAATCACATCGGCGCTAGACCACCAAACAGTGACCATCACTTTTCTAGGGGTAAGTTTTCGTTTAGGGCATTGTTTAGGTGCTGAACCAGGATCCAACCAACTTGCTGAGCGCTTGCGGTTATCAAACAGAATCCATTTTTCATCGCAAGTAACAAAATTCCTTCATTTGTGTGTCTGTTGAGCAGTGCAAGGCACGTCTCGACGCGTACTTCGCGCTGGCGATCATTGAGTTCGTGGGGCATCCATTTGTCAAGCTTTTTTACCTTGCCAATTTGACGCAAATGGACCAATATTGTTTTGACGCTAACGTCGAAAGCTGCTGCTAATTCAGCCGTAGATTGTGTATCATCAGCTTCCACAATCGCCTTTAATTCGTCATTGTCAACCAAAGTCTTCGGACGACCACGAGGTTCATTTTTCAGGTCGAAATTCCCAGAACGGAAGCGAGCAAACCAATAACAGGTGGTGCGTTGGTTTGTAGTGTTAGCTCCGTAAACGTCGTTGATGTTGCGTGCCGCTTGTGCCGCGTTGCTGCCACGACGGTACTCATATTCCATAATTACTTTATTTTTAACGTATCCCTGATGACAAAAAAGATTGAAATGCGATGAAAATGTAACACTAATCAATAAACAAATAACTACTTTTGGAAAAAGAATTCCATGTTTTTAAAATAAAATTAATTTGAAATTAGAATTCTTAGCCAAACAAAAAATATTTTGATTTGAAATGACCAGTACTGCAGAACGGCAATTTCATAGGTAAAGACCTATTATATTCGAACTAACCAAGTCAGACCTTAGGCTACAATATTATTTCAAGTTATAAGCAGAAATAATATTTTAAGTTGTTATAACATATTTTATGTTGTTATAAATCAATTTCAGGACTGACCATTGAACTTGGTACCCGTTTAGATCTCACTTCTTTTGTTGTTGAAGTCAACAACCAAGGCATATATCATAATATTGAACTTGGCTCTCATTTCACATTTTTGTTTTTTATGGGATTGAACTTAACTAAAGAAATGCTTAGAAGATAAGTATAGGTAGAATAGAGAGCGGACAATGAGAAACTACAAAATTCGAATTGATCTGCTTAAATTGTAGTGTATAATAACACAGTTTGAAACGACAATGGCTTTTAACTTAAACTTAAGTTTGAATTACGTAACAAGCCATAGTTTTCTCTAAATGAAAATGTACTCGTAGCATGGTGGTAAGGCTTTCCACAATGCCCCGTTGGGTAGCTACCGAATTTAAATTAAAAATTGAACACCAAATAATATGTTTTAGTAGCTCAATTTAAGAATCAAATCTCCTCTAGGTTTTCCGTATTACCATTTTAAACTACAAAGTAATTTATTATCAACTGTGATTGAAGTAAATTCAAGTTTATAAATTCAATTATCATGGTCATATATTAAACGAAACGTTTTAATTATATTTAATCGCAGTGCAGATATATACATCATTGGCTCAAAATCACGGGGGCATGATCGCTCTCGGATACTTTAGGTCCTTTAACGTCAAGCGTAGCTTAGCTCTGACAGTAAGTTTGTTTTATTTACCTTACAAAGTATATGTAAATAAAGTTCAAGATAATGCGGTTTTAATACGTTGCTGTGTTTGGAAGAAAGAATTATATACGATTTATTTCATACCTTAAGTCAGTTATTTGGTAATCATTATATTAATAGAGTAAGTAGATTAATAGAGTCGTGTAAATAGCCACTAGGGGTGGTTAGAGCAATTGTTCTGTGAATATGATGCTCGTAAGAGCTGAGGCGCAAAAACGCTATCAAAATAAAGTAATTAGCGGAGCTATAATATACTCACCTAAGGCCGAAGGCAGCTATTCCTATTGCGTTGGTGAGACGGTTTTTTTTAATTTAGGAAGCAGTGCGGTGATACGATATGAAATGTCTATTCAGGTTGTAGGACAGCCACAAAAGACAGACAACACACTGATGCGTATGAGCGTTTTACGGAATAATTGTACTTGAAAAAGGATAGCGACCTCTCGCTGTGCCAAGTGATACTAAATACAGCATCCCTTGATAGATTGGGAACTCAATAACTGAAAACGTTTCTGACGCTACCAAGTCCCAGCTAATCATTCATCCTAATAATGTTTGCGCCGTTTCCAAAATTATTCATAATATAGGTGACATTTTAAAATTGTTTAAGACAATTTCTTTTACGAATACATCTCTGATTATGAGAGAATCTGGGAAATGTTTTCAGTTCCCTAAAATAACAATTTTTTAAAATTGTCTTGCTTCCTAAAATGTATGATTAATTAACTCAATTTTCTTGTACATTTTTCTGTGTATAAAAGGAAAACGAGAAATCACAAAAAAACGTTATCTTAAAACGACGTTAACTTTGGGTGTTTTTATATTGAAATGTTGACTATATGAGACTTTGGGGGAATGTATTTGCTTCCATTCAATGGTAGATATTAATGTTACTTTTAAAACATATAATTATTGGAACGTAAGACCCTTGATCTTTTTATAGAGGTTACAATTGGAGTAGCGGAAAGTTTTCCTAAAATTTGCCTTCACCTTTAAGTATTTCTAGTATTATTAAAATGTTTTAAGATGGGTCACCCTGGACTGCTGTATTTATGCAGGTAATAACAAGTGGTTTTTTGAGGTTTTAAAAATTCTCTTTGAATGTTTAATTCTCCTTTTCTATCTTTGCCTTACTAAATAACTTTTTATACGTAGACTTTTTAACCTAAACTTTTCAGTTCTCAGTACGACATCAAATATTTTCCTTCGTACGAACCTTGTCCTGACAATTAAAAACAAAAAAAGAATTACCCAAATAAGTGCACTCTGAAATGGTGTCATATATACATTCGACAATTGATTTTTATTTATGTACTGACTGACCCGACCACGCATTGCCGTGGCTCAGCTAATGAAATTAAATATATTCAAAATTAAAATGTGGCGCCATCTATGAGATATCTATAACAGTCGGTCCTTCAGTTTTCTGTTAACTAACTAATTTAAAGCGCCATCTGTTCGAGACTGATGAAACTTACAATTAATAATAATAATCAACATTGACAATCATTTAATTTGTATTTAAAAAATATTGAGGCCATTAAACGAAATATAAGTTACTAACTTCTGCGGCCAACTTCGTTACAATATTCGTTCGTTCGTCTTCTTCGTTATAATAGGCTCCCCTCCCATTGTCATCCCCTCCACTCCACCTGTCTCGCTCCCCCCCCCCCCCAAACACAGGCTGATAATGCACTTGCGACTCCCCTGGTGTTGATAGTGTCTATGGACGGCGGTGATCAATTAACATCAGGTAACCCGCCTGATCGTTTGCCTTCTATGATATAAAAAAACGTTACCTTGGGCTAACGCTAACACGCAGTGGAAGCTTTCAAAAGGAAAAAAAAAATGAAACATTCTTCATTGGTGCTACGCTCCTATTGGTCTTAGCGTGATGATTTATAGCCTATAGCCTTCCTCGATAAATGAGCTATCTAACAGTGAAAGGAAATCGGACCAATAATTCCTGAGATTACCGCATTCAAGCAAACAAACTCTTCAGCTTTATTATATTAGTATAAATATAGGTACTATGTTTCAGGTTGGGACCAAATCTATACATATAATAAAAATGAAGTGTCTGTATGTAATATCAAAATAACACTTTTTTACTGATTGAGTGTGAAAGTATATACGCAACTGATAACAAAAATGCAATTTTTGAAATTTTTGTCGGTCTCTCTGTCTGTTTGTTCCGGGTAATCTACAAAACGGCTGGACCGATTTTGACAGGAATTTCACTGGCAAATAGCTGAAATTACAGCGGGTTACTTAAGCTACTCTAAATTAGACCAGGTATTAACCGCGGCTTCGTCTGCAATGCTATCTCCAAAACGATTGGACCGATCTTCACGAAACTTTCACTGGCAGATAGCTGACCTTATAAAAAGTAATTGAATCAATTTTAGTTTATACTAGCTGTTAACCGTGACTTCGCCTGCAATGCTATCTCCAAAACGGTTCAATCGATCTTCACATAACTTTTACTGGCAGATAGCTGATCTTATAAAAAGTAATTCAAGCAATTTTTGTTTATACTAGCTGTTAACCGTGACTTCGTCCACAGTGCTTTCTCCAAAACAGTTAGACCAATTATCATGGGACTTTCACTGGCAGATATAGGACCTTATAAAAAGTATTTTAATTTATTTTAATTTAGACTAGCTGTTAACCGTGGCTTTGCCCGCTGTGCTATCACCAAAACAGTTACATCGATTTTCACGGGACTTTCACTGGTAGATAGCGAACCTAATAAAAAGTAATTGAGGTTATTCTATTTTAGACTAGCTGTTACCCGCGACTTTGTCTGCATGAAATTTAGCAAGATTTCAACTCATTCTTTATTTTTAATAAGAGAAATAATTATCAGCTTATTGTTTAAAATTCGACATTTTAATTATTAATAACGTTAATGATGTAGAGGTCTTCTTAATAAGATCTTAGATTATATGCGTATTACGTAAAGTGTTTGGTTGCGCCGCTTTATGTATATTTGAAATTCTCACATTATGGATTAAATCACGCCACTTTGAAGCCCGACCAATTAATTGCGATCAGATTACGCCACCCGCCCCGCTTTAACTATGGCACATGCTTATATAAGGTAGCGCGTCCGTGCTGCCGCCATCACTGCTATCGTCTTGTAGTTTGCGCGCCGGACAGTGTTGTTGTGTCCGCGCCGAGCCGCGCCGCATGCTAACATTTTGAGTTTTTGCATGGTCGAGTGAGAAATAAACGCATCGCTACATACGTGCCGACATATATTATAAACAATAAGTGTTGTGTGGGAGAAGACCCAGTGGAGAGAAACGAGAATCACCTAGCCGGCTAGCCACGTGGAGACTGCATCGCCGCGAGGTATGTGCCAAGTTTCCTTCCTACCCTGGTCTCCCTAGTCGTAACTGATCGCAATAGTTGAATATCAAATAGCACCCCCGCATATACAGTCCACTTAAATTTAGCTCAGAAACCCCCCCGCACCCGCACGCCCCTTCGGTGACGTCGACCATCGCGACGGCGTCACCAGTGTTCTTTATAATACAATTTCTTGCGGAACAGACAAGCGTTTATTTTTTGTATAGTCACAAAATCTTAATTATAATAATGGCAATGTATATTAAAGTAATGTAAATGTAAATCTTAATAATAATATTTTAAGTTATTGTTTCATTAGTTCCTTATACAGTGTATTTGAGCACTGAGGTAGTTATATGGTGGGTTAAGGTTCCAAATGTGTTGCTGATGACAAACCTCATTTGGCACGCGCTCTTTGTATTTATATATCTAATGTACACGTTACATGTTACTTTTAGTGGCGTG
Organism: Antheraea yamamai; assembly: GCA_036509395.1. Lineage (NCBI taxonomy): Eukaryota > Metazoa > Arthropoda > Insecta > Lepidoptera > Saturniidae > Antheraea > Antheraea yamamai. The sequence goes on from AP028438.1 coordinate 17,860,527, forward strand.
CGCGTCGTATTTACAATTGTCTTTAAAGAACGTTTCTGTAATTGTACATAGTCTCACAATTCTATAATTCATTAATACGATTTAAAAAAATGCATGCGGAGCTGCGGGTACAGCTAGTTATACATAAATGCCAACTTTCATGGAGATCGGTTGAGTAGTTTCGGAGTTCATCGTGGACAAACATGATAGTGGATTTTTATATATTTAAGATAGATGACGTATTATATATAACACATAATACAAACTGTGCTTAATATTTTATTATTATTTAAACACCATGCGTACTAACGTACAGAAAATATTAAATATTATGGTTAAATCTTCAGCTTGTCTTTTCTCTGTCCCGTGTACGTGGAAATATAATTTATCATTCCTTAGTTCATATAAGGATTGTTCATATGAAGCAGAGAATGTCTCCGAGCTTTGTGGATTTCTGGAATTTCTTGTTAACTGTTTATTTTCTTTGTGTGTTAGATGGGAACATTTCATTTATTTCCTTTATTGATATCTGTGGTATTTACTTTGTGATCTCAGATTTTTTTCCTATATTGAGAAAAAAAATATACAACAACTAGCTTCTGCTCACAGCTTCATTCGCATTAACGCAGATTTTATGTGTACTTCAGAAACAGTACTTTTTTAAATGAAAGGTATTTTATGTACTCTTCTGTACTCCTTACAAAGTGTGTGCAAAATTTCACAATAACCTGTTGAGTACTTAGTTAGGATTAACTGAATAGGAAAGCTTTAGGCGTGATATTTTTAGAATTAATTCCCTCAATACCTACTTATTATTTCACTGTGATTTCTTTTCTCTGTGTATGAGTTTTTACGTGATATTTGTAGAACGTTATGCATTTTTTGTAGATATTTCTTGAGTGTTCGAAAAGTACATTACCTTGTACAGGGTGTAACAATATCATTACTAATATTATAAAGACGATTGTGCGTCTGTTTATTGTTACGCTTTTATGTCATAATTACTCAGTTGAACATCATGTAATTTTAGTAATGTAATACCTGTTGTCAGGGATACCAAAAAGGTATAGAGTGCAGTTCATCTAGAACAAAAGTACTGTTCCATTTGACCTATAAACTCCATTAACACAAGCGGACAAAATCTAGTAACGCATAAATTAATATCCTTGCCCTAAATTCATCTTTACCTACGCTCATAGACAGCGATATTGTAATTAAACAATTATATTGATTTTGGTACGGGCGGTTACATAATTGTGATCAAACCAGTCGGAAGCTGTAAATTTATAGATTGCAATATTATAACAACACAAAATAATATCATTGCAGACCAATCCTACCCCAGTTGAGCTCCGATAATACACACGATTTTGATAAATAGAGTTTAAACTTTGCAGCGTACTCACGTTTATACGGATAACTTTTATTTAATTCCCTGTACATATGGGTACCCATAAGTACCCATAATTCGTATATGTATGGGTAAATTTATGATCCATTTAGCTAATCAGAAAATATTATAAAATTTCGTTTATACGGTGTCATATTTTATTGCCTTTTTTGGTTGATATATATAATTTTAAATTGTGTTTTTATTGTCAACTAGTTTATGAATGTTACTCATTTTTTAGCATTTCAAAAATATGTATTGATAATTGTTATAGGCTTTTTCGGAATGAACTATACTCTCCATACAAAAATGACACTAAAATTTGACTGCCTAAAGCGACAGCCACATATAGGCTTCTCTCATTCATCTCTTTTATAACCCAGCACTCAGATGCATACAGCATGACAGGTCTTATAATATTCATTAGACCTGCCCCGCTTATATATAGATAGGTAAATATATAAAGTAATTATTTTACATCACTGTATCACTATTAAATATTACTACAACTATTCCCCTTAAAAAACTCTGACCTTAATTTCTATAACAAATAAATGTATTCTGTGGCTGTAAAAATCCTACCAAACCAAAGCAACCATTGTTATAAATCAATGACAATTTCATAACGTCGTGAATGAAATTAAAAAAAGAAACGACGTCGCTCAGTTTCACAAAAAAAATCTACGGTACGTAAGATCGTCGGAAAACTCGGACAATAGGCCCGTGACACTTTTAAATGAATGTAGTCTTGATGGAAAAAAATCTGACCGAGTTTCACGAGAAAGGTGCTCGGTTGATTCTTACGAACGTTTTCTTATTTTTTTAATTTACAAAACATTACTTATTTTTATAAGTGCGACATGAAATCGTAGTGTAAAAACCCGATGTTTTGAATTGAAACTTTTTTTTGGGCCGGTGTGAGTAGGATGTTATTGAACGAAATAATATATATAAATACGTATATAGGTTTTAGGCTGTGAGAAACTGAGATAGAATGCGTTTCTATATAGTTTCCCCATCCTTCGTATCCTCGATGGTTCGTAGCTCGTTTGTAGCGTACCATGGAGACTTTATGCTATAACCCCCTCAGTGCTCACTTACATTATACTTATTCTTTCTTTTTTTCTTCTTTTATTCCCCTTTTTCTTTTTACTTTTCTTTTCCCTCATTTTCGTTCGATTAGTTAGTATTAGCCAAATTGTTACATAAGAAATACATGTATGAGTTGGTGAGATACAGATGCACACATGTGTCTCTCATGAATGAATATATGTATGAATAGTTAGCTAGCTTGGTTAGATTGGCTCGATGCTCGTATGTTGTAACTTACAGCAACAGCACAAGCCGAGGCTGCTCATAGGCCCTTGTGCTAGTTGCTCAATCGGCTGAGTGCCTTAAGTGCTTGCCTTTGTAGTTCGGTGAAGCAGTAGAGGTCTATAAAGCCAAAGGCATCGGTTAGTTAGAAAAAAATTACACTATACATATAAGCAAGTAATCGAGATGTTAGAGCCACGCTGAAGCTACTACTGGTTTCAGCATGAATGGGTCGGCTCGCCCGGGGTAGTACCACCCTCTCACAGAAAACCGACGTGAAGTAACAGTACTTGCATTGTTGCGTTTCGTTCGGTCAGTGAGAGCGCCGGATACCCAACTCCCTTCCCCCTCCTCACTTCCCCACTCCTCCTTCTCCCAAACACAGGCTGGCAACGTACTTGCGACTCTTTTGATGTTGCAAGTGTCTATGGACGGTGGTGATCACTTAACATCAGGTGACCCACCTGTTCGTTTGCCTCCTATTATATAAATGAAAAAAAATGAAAATTATGAGCTATACATGATCTGAAAATATGTCTTAAAATGTAATTATATAGATATGTCTCTCGGGTCCTATGTCCCCAAACCATCGGGGTAGAGGGTAGACATTGGTCTGTTTCAGTAATCGGTTTGATTTCAGGTATGTAGGCGATTAACCAGCAGTACCCTAGACCAATGGTGGGGCTGCCACCTCTAACCCCGTGGTCAGGCTCAGTTTTGATTATGGGTATCCTCCCTAGTGAGACGTTTCTGTTTTAAGGCGCAGAAGACTCGCCTGACGCCCTGCATTCTTAGCAACTACAGCTGACAGATGGCGGTCGCGTGGCTACGTGGCTGTAGCAGGTCCCAGGGTGGACAACGGGGACGTAGATGACTCGGACTGGCCGAGGCATTGCTTATAACAAGTGTTCCGCCATAGACACAGCAATTGATTTCTTGGCATTTTGTAGAACACTCTAGTATCACCATCTAAGGTACAGACCTAACCTCGACTTCACACCCCAGATTATATAGATATAATATGCTCATATTGTCAATATAATTAAGCATTTGCGATTTTGCAAAATATTAATCGCTTGTCTGTTCCGCAAGAAATTGTATTATGGAATTCTTGAGGTCTATAATATATTCCTAATGTAGTCGAAATATATACAAACAGAGGAGAGAGAGAGAGAAACATTGGAACGTGCCTTTTAATTAAAAATTAATCAGAATATTATGTTTCACATCTACCGCTTGTGAACTAACACTCGATTTTTTATTACCGTTTATATTTTGTTTTTAATAATTAATTATGATATAGCAAAGCGATCGCCAATTTTATCCCATTGGGATCCTTAGCTTTGTCGTATAAGATTATAGAAAGTTCGTTAACGTGAAAAGGGGCTTATCTTTTATATATTGCTTTCATCCTCTGGAGTATAATGAAGGAAAATAATTCTCTGACAGTAATAACATATAATTCCCATTGTAACTTTACGTCCACTGGTGAAAGTCGTTTGAGATAATCATAAGTACATAATCGTATTATCTAACTAAGTACATAATCGAATATCAATATCTATACTAATATTATAAAGAGGTAAAGTTTGTGAGTTTGTGACGTTGTGGCGTTGTAAGGGGTAATCTCAAGAACTACTGGTCCGATTTGAATAATTCTTTCAGTGTTATACAGCTCGTTCATCGAGAATGCTTATAGGCTTATATGTCATCACGCTAAAGCCAATAGGAGCGGAGCACAGATGAAAAATGTTTCAAAATCGAGATGTTTTTTTTTGAGAGCTTCTGCTGTGTGTCAGCGTTAGCCCAGAGTAGTAACTATTACTACGCGGACTAAGTCGCGGGCAGGGGCTATAATCTATATACTAATATTATAAAGAGGTAAAGTTTGTGAGTTTGTGACGTTGTAGGGGGTAATCTCAGGAACTACTAAACCGATTTTGAAAATTATATACCAATATAAAGCCACATTATTTATGAGTGTCATAGGCTACATATCATCACGCTAAGACCAATAGGAGCGGAGCAATAATGAAAAATGTTTTAAAATCGGGGTATTTTTTCCTTTTGAGAGCTTCCGCTGCGTCTTAGCCCAAAATAACTATTTCACGCGTGCGAAGTCGCGGGCAGAAGCTATTAACTAATTATATTATCTATACTAATATTATAAAGAGGTAAATTTTGTGAGGTTGTAGGGGGTAATATCTGGGGAGTCGGAGAAAAATGGTCGAACGAAAACGTTTCTTACGAACGCTGCCTTAATTATGAGATATATATGATTGAGTTCTAGAGAAAAGTTGAAGCGTGATAATGCCTATTACCGCCCAACGAAGTGGGCACGGGTCGGCTAGTATATTATAAAACAAAAGTCCTCCACCGCGTCTGTCTATCTGCTTGCGATAAACTCAAAATTTAATGAGCGGATTTTCAAACGGTTTTCATTCATAAATAGAGTGCTTCATGAGGAAGGTTTAGGTATATAATTTGTCAAGATTTTTTGTAAATTGGTTGAAATATAACGATAAATGTTGGAAGTGTCGCAAAAAGTCAAACCACCTGCGAGCTTTCGTCGAAAATGCTGCCTAATCTCTCTGAGATATAACAAAACAATTGAGATAATAAACGACGCAGACGAAGTCGCGGGAATCAGCTAGTATGTGTATAATTTAACTCGAACAGAGTTATAAAGGCATTGGTTCCTGGCGAAAAACAAAGACGCTTCGGAAATGATTCATATGATATTGTGCTGAATAATTAATTAAAAATAGGAATATTAATGTATGTAATTGTGAATGTGAATGTGAATTGAGTATATGTAACATTCTGTAATGTAGACAAGCAAAACTCATATATCTAACAGCACTTAACATTTCAGATGCCAGGGCAGAATGGATTAGTCATACTCTCCCAAAGGTAATAACACTGCATGGAATACCTACTTACCAACTCGTGTGTTCTGGTGCCATAAATAAAAAAGTAGAATCTTATTCTTTAATTCCTATTATCTATTCAAATAAATAGTTAGTAAATAGTTGAAGTGTCTGTTTGTAATATAAAAATAACAACTATTAACTAAATGGCTAAGAAATTATAACGATTGCACCGATTTTCACTGGACTTTCACTGAGAGATAACTAATGTTACAAGGTTCGTAATCAACTAGCAACCGTCGGTAACATCGTCTGCATTTAGATGATTATATTTATATGGAAAACTATTTTTATCAGATACTCGTAGTCCGGTGAAACTGTTAAGACCTTGCTAGGTCAACAGCGTAATAAATACAAGAAAAAAAAATCAGATACTCCTTATAACATCAGCTACCTGTCAGTAAAAGTCCGATCAAAGTCAGGCAGGAATAGACAAACAGACAAAATTTTCAAAAATAGTATGTGATATAAGTATAATATATATTTTTATTCATTTATTTATAATGTTGTTTTGACATTACAAACAGACTATTCAATTTATTATATATATACTAACGATGTTTATCGTAAACGGGTCAGATGTTTTTGAGTTACTTACATTCGGACATATGAAGAGACAGATAATTATTTTTAACGTTATCTTCATCATCAGTGACCTATTTGATAGTGATAAGTGATCAGTAAATTAAAAAAAAAACAATGTACTGATATATCTATATACTGTAATTCTCGAATACTTAAAAAATACTAATTGTTTTTAGGTACTATTTTTTCTTCACAACTAATAAAGTCTCTGTAATATATTATTGGTATTTGTATATACTCTATAAGTATTATTTAGCTATTTTTCCGGGGCCGATTAACTACAGTTATATTCCTAAGGCCCTTCAGGTTTATTTCACTCATTTTTCTTCTTCTACTTTCTCTTTATTTTCTTTCATTGTTATCCAATCCTGTGTTATGTTCAAAATTATTCAAGTACCTCTCCTATCAGCTGGTTAAAATACTTATAAGTTCTATACGAACATATATACAATAAAGCCAGTTAATAGAAACGTGATAAAATGATTAATTGAAATAAAACACAGTAATACAACGAATATGTAATGAGATTACAGTAAAGAATATGTTAAAATAATATTGTTTTAAGGTATTATTTGTCGTACTGTATCATCACTAGTTCATATTTCAATATTGTAGCAGCAACCTGAAAATGTTATTGAAAAGACAAAGCAAAGTCGAATCGTACAATGTCTACCAGTATACATTTTTAAATGATCCAGTTTTGTACAAGGAATTTTAATAATTTCAAGTAAATCCTAGCTAAAGTTATAAATGTTTAGTTACTTAGGGTTATGTGTTAGTTTATTTATTTGATTTCTTGTTTCTTATGCTTTCACGGCTTAAATACTCAACAAATCAATATGAATCTGTTTAAGCTAATGATATTACAACTATGTAGATACGTCAAAAGCGCTTCGATGGCGTCTTGTTAAAATTTGGCTAGTTAGCTTATTTTCAATGACTGCCCCGACAATCCGTCCGTATTTAAGCAACATTGTATGCGTGCTTTTCGTGCCGTTTGTTTTGTCATGTAGGTAACGTATCTTTAGTTATAATTTAATTGGTTTTTTGTTTAACCTTCTTACATAATTGTGAGTAATTGGAAATGTTAAATTTAAACTCAAGCGAAATAACGTACTCAGCTAGTCATTTATATAAGAATTCACATTACTAACTTTAATGTGTTTTAATTGTGTCTTGATGTACACAATATATTATTTTAAATACATTTAAATATTAGTCCATGTAGCTGTTTTATATCATAATACAAAACTGTAAATAAATAAATTGTTTAGACGTAACTAATACCTCTCTATCTAAAGAAATAAATTAGAAAATAAGCCTAAAGGATTCCGATAGAAATTTCAATTTTTCTGGATATAGTTTTGGTAGTAAATATACTATAAATGAAGAAAAATAAAGAAGTCTTAACTTATTTCTTCACTAACTAAAATTATATATAGTCAAATTATAAAAATTATAATTTAAGCCAATACAATTTCACAGTGACAAATTTAATATATTCACAATAATGTTACCATACAGACCTGTAAGAGTAGTTGACGTTTTAATGAAAAGAAACCCATTCCACTTAGAGCGACAGCATCATTTGTCAATTGATACTCTAATCTCTTCACCTGCGAACAGTTAAGTTTTTTTAATATGATATTATCGGACTATAAGAAGCCAATATATTTATTTGTAGTATCATGTGTTTTTATTATTTTTCAAGTAGTGGTTGTCTAGTGTTTTGACCAGTGGAATATCAACCCGACGTCCGCAGGTTCCAACCCCGGCATAATTTTCCGGAATTCGTGGACATTTACTGATTTAAGTTGGTAACACTAACGGCTGACGGTGACAGAATACATCTTGAGGAAACCTGAACTTGAGAAATGTTCTTGTAGTATCACTATATGCTGGAAAATATGGAACTGTAAATTTCTCAGAATTTGAAATTGGAAATAGATTACGCCATTACCTTCGTTTGGGAAGAAGCCTATGGTCCTGCAGTAGGTCTCTTACAGTCTGATAATGATTATTATTTTTCAACATTATTTATTAACTAGCTTTAGTACATGGAATCGCCCGCGTTAATGTGGATTTGACCTATCCCTCGACAATAGTACTTTTTACTGTGTGTAAGGTAGTTATGACCTCTTTTGTTCTTCTGAAAATGTCTATGCAAAATTTAATGAGAACTACGGTTCAGTAGTTAACGTGTGAAAGTGTAACAAACAAACAAACTCAAACCCACATTTATAATATTAGTAAAGAGATTAAGGCATCATATAAATGTGCAAAACACGTAATAATAAAGGCTTCGCCAAACAGAAAGCGTACCTAGCGTGGAGTTAAGGCGTTTTAACGTTGCGTTCTGTTTGACTAAGTTTAACGATTCACTCTGCAGAGTGCCTGCCACCAGAGCGTATTGCATCGTGAGCATTAATTGAAAGGAAACGTGGTGTTCGTTCTTCACTTATGTCTGTATTGTCATATTCGCGAATTAAAAAAGAATCTATGACATCAATAAAAAGAGAAAGAAATTAAGATAATATCATCGTTTGTGTCGGGGATTTTATTATTACTTTTGTGTGTCACGATAATTATTCGAAAAATTACATGAATTGCACATAAATACGTTGGGTGGAATAAATATTTTGTAATATATTACAACGCCCCGTACTGGCATCGCATCAGAGCAAGGCGTACTACTAGCGCACGTACTGTTTGACGCCTGTTTAAACTTAAATAATACAACCACTGATATACAAAAACCCAAGATGCACACTTACCGTCTCACAGCCGGCACATAAAGATGAGTGCATCATGCAGTCATTTCAAATAGTCCCGCGTCGCTTGCGTCCTTGTAAAAACAACTTTAAATCATTCAGGTAAGGTTGAATTTGCAAAATCATAAGTTTATCGCATAACTATAACCACGTATGTATCTTGGGGAGGTTTTGGGATCGGTTATGAGCGCTACTTTTATTCGGGACTGTGCGTCTTGGGTTTTTATATTTCAATGAGGACAACACAATACGACGCCGTAGCGTAGCGCTAGTACGCGACGCTATTACGCCTTCACGCGCTAGGTATGCCTCTCCTTGTACTCGCACCTCCAACTATTTGAAAAATGAACATAAATTTAACTTTTCATCTTCATCACTGTTCTGTCCACTACATTTTAGTTAACAACTTCGTTAGTTTTGTTGCTCTCCGAAGTATAATTCATTTCATTTTATTCATTTCGGCAAAATAATTTAATCTTGATTGAATCTATTCTACAAATATATAGGTAGGTAAAACAAATTGAAGCTAAAATTTATAAACAGATAAATATCTTAAGTACCTCGACATTATAAGCGTTTGCTGGACAAGAATATAAATATATCAAAGCTCGCTTTGAATGAACGTGGATATCTGAAGATGCCAAAACAACACTACTAGCTCTAAATAGCAGCCAACCGAGAGATATAAAATAGTACATCTTGTCTATAAATGTTCCACGGTGTTTTGTACTGAAAGAAATATTTATAATAAAGGTATTTTGTTACACCATACTATTAATATTAAAATAACAGATATAACAAGAATTACAGCGGTTTCTGGATACGAAATCGCGGTTAAATAATCAACAATACCGTTGTATAGAAAATTTACATTTGTTCCTTATATTTTGCTATGCGTAAATTAGACTATAATATGTCATATAACATACTAGCTCCCTACCCCGGCTACGCACGGCTACAGTATTACCATATAATATTGCAACTGAACAACAGAACGTTACTTTGTCAATTCTGTCAATATTTTTGTAGGTTTTCTGTCCAATAAATTACTCACTTTTTATGTGCAGATTTTCTAATCCAAAATTTCTCAAATACATTTTTCCCTAATAACTTTGTCCTGATAATTACAAACACAGCAAAAGAATTGAAGGTGGTAGAGCAACGCTGAAGCTATTACTTGCTTCAGCATGAATGGGTCGGCTCGCCCGGAGTAGTACCACCCTCCCGCAGAAAACCGACGTGAAGTAACAGTGCTTGCATTGTTGCGTTTCGTACGGTCAGTGAGAGCACTGGAGGCCCATCTCCCCTTCCCTCTCTTCACCCCTCTTCTCACCACTCCACCACCTCTTCCTTCCCAAACACAGACTGGCAACGCACTTGCGACTCCTCTGGTGTTGCTAGTGTTTATGGACGGCGGTGATCACTTAACATCAGGTGACCCGCGTGTTCGTTTGCCTCCGATGATATAAAAAAATATTGTCTAAATAAATGCAGCTGTCCTAAGATGATGCGCTTACATACATTTGACAATTGATTTTTATTTATACCGAGCGACTGTTTAGTTGCCAGCAATATTTTTACAGAATACCCTTTAGCCGATTCTCGTTCTAAATCAATTAAAAAAAGTTCCTAAAATTTGACCTAATTATCTCGAGAAACGCAAAACTGATATACACTCAATATCAGCTGATGTACACAAAAACGAACTGGTGTAATAAATCCTCCCGCAGCTTGGTTCGCGCCCTGCTTCCCATAGTTCAACCGTGCGGCGTTTCACTATAAGCAGTTACGTAATGATTATTAGGACTCTTAAAAGTTGTTCATTGAAGTTAGGCCTTGTTTTTTACGTTTAAAAGTATCGTTCTCATACTTTTAACAGTTTTAGAACAAACTTTAACTAGGATTCTTTATGTTGTTTATTAGTATTTGTTTTGATATTATTATTTTATATGTTAAATGAGACTATAATATACTACAGGATTGAAGGATGTGACCCTTTAAATATTCACCTGATTATAGATGATACCATACATGACTCAACAGTTCATGCAGCGCACGTTAATATAACTTTTCGATATCGATAACAGGATTTTTTCAAATGTAATTGACACTTACTAAGGCCGATGTAACAAATACTTTCATAATTATAGCTGGCTATTCTAATATATGAGTTATATTAATGCAAAGTATCAGCGACAGTCGTTCAGTAGTTTTAGCTTGAAAGAGTAACAGAGTTCGATACACAGAAACTTTCTCGTTTATAATGTCAATAGGATTAAATTTGGATACATTACTTTAACCCTAGAAATAGTTGTAGGCAGATGAAGAATAAATTATTGGCATTAGATAATAGCATCAAAGCTCCAAGCTCCTGGTCGACGATACGCACAAGCGCCGCTTGACGGACGTAAGCCTCTCTCACACGCCGCCACATTTGATTTTGTATATATCTATCTGTTCCCAACTTTAAAACAAATCATGTATTAATATTTTTAACACAGACATTTCTTGATGAAGATGAATATTTTCTTGGTGAGAAGCCCAATTTATATGGATATGCTTTCTCCCTATAACAAAGCTTATGAGATTATAAGTTGGTATTTACTGAGAATCTATATCAGCTCCGTTTCTATAATTTTACTTTCTTCTTTTTTTACTTCATAGGTTTTAGCGTTTGACCACAATCTTGTCTGATATTAAATGACGATGCAGTTTAAGATAGCAAACACTTTAGACCTAGAGCGAGACTGGCTCTCAAGTATCGCTGTTGGAACAATACCAACAGGTAATTGGCAACAGATTTTCGAATTGACAGTAGTAGCTTGGCAGGCGGACTTAATAAAACCCCTACTGTGCTATGGTTTCATCACGAAACATCTCTCCTTTACCGAAGGCTCCGAATATGTCCCAGGGATTGGAACTTTTTTTTTAACGTGGGGAAATCCCTTATGGATACGCCACCCTCCCGGGGGAGAGGGTGGGTTATGTCCAGATCGCACGGACTAAAACCCCACGGTGTACCGTCAGACCGTAATTGTTGGGGCGGCAAGGGATCGAAGGCCCCAAAGCCGACCCCTGTGGAACCCCTCTCCTCGTGGTACGCCGAACCATCCGCCCGTCGCCGAGGGATTGGAACCTACGTTGATCGACGCAGTGTCCGAACACCTTATTAGCTAAGCCATTATCGCTTTCTTAATTTCATCTAAGGCTTAAGTATGTTAGTTAATAGCAAATAATTGTACCACATATATAACACTAGTTACTGAATCCTAAACGGATTAGTGCGATATGAAAAATAATTCTTAGCGATGAATAATTCCAGTGTCTCTTGTCTCCAAATTGATTTTAGATACCTATATTAGCTATGAGACTACGAAAGCTTTATTGATTTTGGAAATGCTATAGGGATCTTAGGGATAGGGAATTAAATTTAACTATTTACCCACAAATTTGGTGAAATCTGTCCGTTTACCTTTCCGTTTCATAATATTATTTAAAAATAAATTCTCTGATAAAATAATAGTAAGTACTAAGTGAAACCATACCTTGGGAGTGTTTTTTACTCTCTTTTCGACATTTATAATATGCTTAACATACTCGTTTAGTCTGTGATACCTTGATGTTAGTCCCATACTTATTAAAATGATGATTAAATCTTGAAAATTCCATAATATTGTTGCAATTTTACTAAGAATGAATATTGGTATAGCCAACCAAAGATTGTATTCAACTGTTAATTAAGATAAAAAATGATGTTTGAAATCGATGACATATTTTCCATTACATAATCCAATTTCAAAAGTACAAACAATTAAAACTCATCAACTATTGGTCAATATTAAATTTAGATACTGAAAAACAATCTTAATACGTCTATTTTAATAGACGTGTATACAGCTTTATCTGTTTCTATCTGTTCTTTTGGAATCCAGCATCTATTTGACCTATTATTTTTTTTTTATTTATAAAAAAAAAACATAATTATCTAATAATAATATTAATACGTACAAGATTGTAGAATGAATCTGTGAGAAGTCAAAATGTATCGGTATATATATTCCCCAGGAGAGCAGTTGAAGCTAGTAGCAGACATCATACTGAGCATATGCTCAACTGAAAATACATTCAAAGACATAAGGTTAATAAAAATCAATTAGCCTGTAATTCCTAAACTAGTGAAATCAATTCTACAAGAAAACACTGTTTTATTTATAGTTCGTGATAGAAATACACACTCTTTTGGTATTTCATCAAGTTATTTTACATTCCTTTAAATTGATGCTTTCTTTTGTGCCTTTAGAAATAGAGTTAAAAACGTGAAGTCATTGACACGTTTAATAAAATTCCCTTTTTATTAAGATAAGATATACTCAAATTTATTAGTAGAACGTAAAATAAGCGAGAATTAACAGAATAAAATGACGATATACAAACCGAACGCACAAATAGCCACAACAATGGAAACAAAAATCATTCTCAATCCTATTCTAGAGTCAGTGTGAAATCGCATTCCCTCTTTAGTTTCAACTCTCGCCCAATACACTGATAACTTCTTCCATGATGAAATAAATCTCAGGGAAAGTAACAACGATAGTAACGCATTGCCATAGAATATAGATCCAGACAAACGGGCTGCGAAACCGCCTGAAAAGATATTATTTGTTGCACAATGAAATTCTTTTTAAAATATACCTTAACTGTAATAGCGTAAAGGGTTTATTTGAACTTCAAATTGGTTATTACAAAATAGTCGCACAAATCAAAACGTGACAGCAAATTTTGTCTAACTATGAGCAAATTTAGGTGTGAGTTAGCCAAGCAAATATAATTAAGAATAGACTAGCGATATTCTTCAGGACAGTATTATCCTCAACAATGAACTCTATATGTTAGCTCTTATAGTTTATAGTTAACATACATGTATATGTTATTGAATATATTGCTACTGAATATGGTTGTACTAATACTGGCAGTAGCCTTAAGGAGAAAGTTTTAAGAGAAATTGCTTTCAGTATATTAGATAGCTTAAATATTTCCCAAATTTTGCTTGTGGAAGCTAACACGTTTTGGAAGAATCAGAATCTAAGAGCAATCATAATTAATAAAGATAAGATAATCAAAATAAATAAAAATCTGTTCGTGAGAATGGCTAATGACAAAAGAAGCGTATCTAATATTTTTAATATAAAACTAATTTAAATTAAGGCATGTGGAATCCATTAAATATAAGATAAACTTTATTAAAGCGCAGAATACATGATTTTGAGAATAATGTATATGCTACCCTGACTTCTACATATCGTACACGCATATTTACCACCAATGTATGTTACTTTAGTCATATTGAGACTAAGCATTTATAAATTACTTTCATCGCAGAACAAGTCGTCTTAGGTGATATGGCAAGGAGGGTAAAATATAATAATATTTAAATGTATGACGTTCGAAACACTCACGTTCGTCAGAAGTGTTAACAGCGATTCCGTTGAACATTATAATGAATTTCCATATGGCACCGATCTCTAATATAATTAACATAATCAGTATGATGATAGTCCAGAAGAAAGCAATGTTTGCACCGATTGTTGAAATTCCAAAAATACGTGCAGCGGCTAATATGGTTCCGAGGGTTGGTAGAAAATTCTAGAATAAATTTCATATCATCATTTTGTATACTCTTATAAATTGAATGATATTTTAATTAGCTAAATGGTCTTCTGGATTAAAGCTCTGTTTTAGTAATACATTGGGCATGATTTTCAGTGGTGATATTTTTAACACACTATACTTTATGTTAAGGTTGATGATATTCGAGAAACCAAAAGGAGGATTGTGATTAGTTTTTCACCATATATTTGTTGGCAGTGATCGCGTAACGCGACATATCTAATCGTACCAGGACCACATGCTCTAATACTTTGAGTCAGCTTTGATTTACGGAATATTTACGTATGTCTTTAGTCGTTACAATAAATTGGAAAGAACTTTCTTAACTCGATTTGAGTTGAATGACAGAAATCGTCACATGAGGAAAAAGCGTTATGTTCCTCTACGTTTATGTTTGTTTAACTTAAACTTAACTTTATATTATGCAAATTCGTGGCTGACAAAGGCTCGCCTCACCACATTTTTTTTTATGTAAGTTTGAATATAGCTTTTTAATATACTTACATCGTACTTATCAAATGTCCTTCTCGAAAATAACTTCATGGCTGGTCGTAGAATAGTTGTGAATAACAAATTAAAATAAACTGTTGGAATAATATTACATATTAATTTATTTATGATTTATATTTATGACTCTTCCTAAAATTGCTTGAAAACATAATCTACGTAAGAATTCAATAGAACCCGTGATATTATTGCGTTGGTTTCATCCATCCAATAATGGTTATATTTAAACGCCACAGCTGTTATTAGTCGGAGAAAAGATTTTATAAAAAGGTTGAAAATAATAATAAATAAATTACTTGAATATATACAAATTAAATCATTAAAAAAAGTTTAAGAATGTTTTAATATTTCTAAGAAGTACGAAAATATAAAACATAAACTTTTTAGAGCGATTGAAAAATTTCAAATAGAAACTGATTATATAAAGATAAAATTGTTATTCAAGTCATATTTACAGCGACAAAATGTATAGAGGTCTTTTTATCAAAGCCTCCTCGGCCTTTTATTTATCGATATTATTTACTCAACAATAGTTCACTACTTTCGATAGATGATATTTTAAAATTGTCATGTATAAAATAAAATAACATCAAAAACATAAATGTGAAATGAGAGTCAAGTTCAGTATCATCAGATATACCTTCGTTATTGACTTCAACTATCATAATATTGAACTTGGCGCTGAAAATTGAAAAGATAAAAAATTACTACTTTCTGATTTTTTTCGTTTATATTCACCCAACTGTCTACCTGGATGCCAAATTTGAACTTCGTAGGTCATCGTAGGAACTAGCTTACAATTTAGATAGGTCAGTCAGTGATAACAATGCCGATTCTTGGACGTTAATATTTAAATAACTGTTTGATGTGTATTTATAAAATTTGGAGCATATATATATCTCGCAAATTTCAACACATTGACCGAATTTTACATGGTTATGTGAAATAGTTTTTGAGATATGAAGGGGTGAAAAGTGACTACAAATGGTTCATGTAATATTACACACGGTAGCGTGCGCTTCCTATTCTGTCAGCTTGAACTTGTCTTGACACGCTACCTCGTGTCTAGATGGGTAGCAAAATAATCAAAATTATTAATTAAATCATTAAAATGAACATGGAACTCGTTACTTAATAATATTTATATCCATACACTAGCGGTTCCGGCGGACGTTGTCCTGCTTTGATAATAAAAAAAAATCTAAAATTCAACCGCAGCGCCCCCTACCAGTTCTAATTGTGAATCCAAACCATTCTCGGATCCACTGGAACACGCACACAAAATTTCATCAAAATCGGTCCAGCCGTTCAGTGACATACACACGTACAGAAGAAATTTATATATAAAGATAATTGAGTAGTTCGCAGTTTTGAAAATTCCGTATGTACCAATAAATTTTTCGGAATTCGTCTAAATTTACTAATTTCAATTGGTAATAATATTATCGGCTGCCGATAAAGGAAAACACCGTGAGGAAACCACTGAAATATTCTTGTAGTACCACTATATGTGGGAAAATATAGGATTGTGGATTTCTCGGAGTTTGAAATCGACCCGTATTATACCCGTACCTTCCTTTGGGAAGAGACCTAAGGCCCTGAAATGATTCTCTTACAGGCTGCCCTAAATTAATGAAGAATACATATGAACACAACTGAAGTGTTGTACGTTTATCTCTGTAATAACGGTAACGATTTGGACAATACTTTTAGTGACAGATATAGAACTTTTCAAAATATTAGATAGTCTACATGTCGTCATGATTTTCAAAGCAGTTTTTTTTTTTTTTTATATCATTGGAGGCAAACGAACAGGTGGGTCACCTGATGTAAGTGATCACCACCGCCCATAGACACTTGCAACACCAAGGGAGTCGCAAGTGCGTTGCCAGCCTGTGTAGGGAGGGGGGAGGAAGGGAAGGGGAAAGTGGAAGGGGAGGGGAGGTGGGTGTCCGGCGCTCTCACTGACCGAACGAAACGCAACAATGCAAGCACTGTTACTTCACGTCGGTTTTCTGTGAGAGGGTGGTACTACCCCGGGCAAGCCGACCCATTTATGCTGAAACCAGTAATAGTTTCAGCGTGGCTCTACCACCTATTAAAGTTACGCAGCGATAATAATCTTTAACAAATGTACATTAAAATTGATAAACTATTATAGTTAATAACTAATAAGCATTTCGTAGAAGTCACAAAATCACAAACAAAATAGCACACAATTAACTTAAGTAAAATGTTTAATTTTCGTGAGACATAAAACTATTCGCACGAGAAATTACAAACAGACATTCTCTAAAATATTTACCTTTAGATTTGTTTTTTACTAAATTACCTCAATTCTCAATTTTTTGTCCTGACAACATAAATTTACAACGATTAGTGGCAATACAAACTTCATTATAGAAATATTTACTGCACGAATCGATCAAACAAACCTAATCATTATTTTACAAGTTCATTTTATAATTACAAGGAGATAGCAGTTGTAAATGAAGTTAGCAGATTTTATCATGGAAAAAAAGTAATTTAATCTTAGGATATAAAGTTCCGTACAAAATTGAAAACAATAGTGCTTATGCCTTTAAGCAAAAATTCAATGGGCTTTGCTATAATCCGAGATCACAAGAGGTGCGTTCTAATCATATAGTTTAGGCAGTACTACTCGCTCCACAATAATTTTATTAAAGAGTAAAACTACACGAGTTACAACCAGAGAGTATACCAAAACGTCTTGTAAATATTGCACTATTATTGCTTACATTTAGTATTATTACTTAATAAAATAAGAATTTAATTATTTACTTACCTGTGATAAAGAAAAATATTAAATAAATTACGTTAGGTTAAATCAAATAAGAAGCATTTTCTAATACAGTTTTGAGTTAAAACAAATGATTGTTACTTTGTGATAACTTTTTCATATATGGACCGTCGCGTCTAATAAAATAGTGAACCACTGACAACGATCTCTTAACCAAGATTTAAATAGGTTGATTATGATACAAAAATATGCTTTTTTCAAGTAATACGAACCATTCATGTATAGTATTAGAATACTACAACAGCCTTTCGTTTATTTAACCCTTGTTACTCCTGTATTTTCTCTAGAAGTTTCGTTAATGGCTACTAAGTGGTAAAAATATAACTTTCACAACAATTGATTCGATAAGTGTACACTTACCAATATATTTTCGGTAAAATTGTGTCTAAACTAAATTATATCTTCTATAATAACATATTATTATAAAAGCTCTTACAATAAATAGCATATTATTATAATATATAAAAACATACATACGTATATGAAAAATATATTATGTTGATTTTGTTAAAATTAATCTCGAAATTATCAGTCGAATTTGAAAAATTCTCTTTGAGGAAATTTTTTTTTTACAGGTCTTCGTTAGATCACAACCTTATCTGATGTTAAGTTATAATTTGATCTGAGATGGTAAACGCTAAACCCAGAGGTTCACTCGAGTGTAGCTGCCGTAATACACCAACAGGTGCTTGGCGACAAATTTGACACTCAAGGGTGGTAGCTAGCCCAGGCGGACTATGAATTTATCACTATCTTTTCTTCACTAAAAGTTCCAACTCAGTAGCTAGGATTCGAACCTATGTCCATCGACGCGGTGTCTCAACTATATCATCATCGCTTTAGAAGTTGTAAGATAATAAGATCATGTTGCGTCCTTTACGATCGGCTTAATTATCATAAAAAGTGTAGTTCAGAGAGTACGCCAAGTGAGAAAGAAGTAATAACTAATTCGCTCGACAAGAACTAAGCTTTATCGAGAAAAGACGAACTGTGAATTTCTATGTCGCCGAAGTACCTTATAAAGCGCCTCAGTCGCGTAGTCGCCTCCATACGTGTTGGTCGTGTTTTATACAGAATTTATTTAAGAGGAAACCGGTCTACAAGACATTTAAAGAATGGATTGGACAAAAGTCTACTGAAAGAAAGACAGAAAATATATTTATTTGCACACATACACATATATATTACACATTTTCAGATTAAAAACTATAGTATAAACAAAGAAAGATTTACAGTGGTATATATGTTTATGTACAGTACGGCTATATATGTATGTTATTTATATATGTGCGACAAACAGGCCCCGTCAGCATATGTGCTATAGGTGCTAAGTCCTCCAGCGTTGAATTGAATGTTGCTTGAATTGCTGTTGCACTCTATTCGAACTCTCGATTAGACTGCGAAAGAGACAAATGTAGC
Organism: Antheraea yamamai; assembly: GCA_036509395.1. NCBI lineage: Eukaryota > Metazoa > Arthropoda > Insecta > Lepidoptera > Saturniidae > Antheraea > Antheraea yamamai. The sequence continues at coordinate 17,879,910 of AP028438.1, forward strand.
TCGCACTAATGTTACTTATAAGAATTACATGAAATCCTGATTTCCTATTTCCGTGTCTCCTGCTCCAAAACCAAACCGATTTGAATTATTTTTCTAAAAACGCTGTAACAAGGACTTTGACTGTGTTTCTATGTTTTTTTTTAATTATTATTTTAGTTAAATTTAAATGACGCATGTCGGAAAAAGTTTTAATACTCTCTGAAGGTTTCTAAGTCTTGTGGAAAAAATGAAAACATAGAAACATGACAGTGATAAACTAAATATAATTTTGTATATAAAAATAATAAATAAAAAAAAAGAAATACCTTTGTAAGTTAAGAATATTTTGTTCAAATTTATAAAAATAAACACGGTTTTCTATAATTAAAGGAATTCTGGAAAATAATGTTCGTACAACTTACATTGTGTTTACTTTAATGTTGAATCAATTATGTATAGTGTTTTGTACTGACTCTCTCATGTGGAGTGGTCGTAAAGCAATTTAATACAATTAGGTGGGTATCGTTACAAAAGGGTCAAAGTTAAACTGTGGTTTTATAATTTAATTCGATTTCCCTCGAAGCGATTTATTTTGTGTTTCATCGAACATTGTTATGGCACGATAATGGGCAGGAACCGAAGCAGGTTCTAAGGCAATTATTTTAAAATTAATTCAGTTTTCGAAGCAGCGTCGAAAGTAAAGGATTAATGAAGGTGTTTTTAATTAAATTAGATTGATGAAGGCGTTACCATGCGGAAATTCATCGTCAATAATTTTATTTCATATAATTTTTGCTACGTCGGCCTGGTGCTAATAGACAGATAATATGTTAATAAACGCTGTTTGTTGAACAAAGATGTAGTGATTATAAATCTTACCCTGGTGAAAGTAGTCTATTTATTGAGAAAGATTATAAGCTACCTAATATCTACGATCAATAGGAGCTGAGGAATGATCCTACAAAACTTAGATCAAAAAGAACGCTAAGCGAGAACAAAGTATGAGTGCTAGTAGTCCACGTGGCACTGTGTTGAATATTGAGAGTGAATTCGTTGGTTAATAAAAACCGAGAATTATCTGGGAGGAGCCGAACTGTGAATGCCTATGACAGTAAGATTCCCAATGCAGAAATCGTGCTTTATATTAAATTTATTAAAGCTTACCTAATAGCGTCAATAGTATACAAAATTCTAAAAAATAAACACGAGTAAAACTGCCGGATACTGATAGTATGAAAAAAAGTATACAAAGTAGTATGTAGGTGAGTCAAAAAAGTGTTTTTCCTCGTAAATTACTATGAGGGTCTGTTAATATTTATTGAAAAATTTACTGGTTCAAAACTTAAGGTGAAAATGGAATTGATGTTGAATTGAAATATATTTCTAATCAAAAATTTGAAGTAAAAGAAAAAAAATGTGTGTGTGTACTTATGTACACGCGTTAGAAGTTATACTTCTTTGGCGTAACAAGATAAAAATCTTTTCTAAATTTTTATCTTTCGCTTTATTCTACGTTTGTACGACACTAACAATAGAAAAAAGGTATTTAATACATTGAAGGTTTTAATACAAAGAAACAAAATGTTGACTATAGCTAACTTCAGGGTGTCGGTTTTTCGTGACGGTGTGCGCGCGCATCGTAAAAATTTACTCTCGTCATTTTTCCCTAACGCGCCAAAAGAAGTATAACTTCAAAAACTAATTTTAATCATTACAATATTTATTTATTTTGCTTTTTTTTTACTTCATAACGTTGTATAGCTAAGTTGAACCGTATCAAAAAAATACCTAATAGACATTTTTTCAAAAGTATACATATGCAAGTAATGTATACGATTGCTATTAGTAGAGAGAGCCCTGTAATCGGATACGCATTTCTATACATTAGTATTCCAAAAAATTGTTACTCTTGCTACAGTAGAAGAAATGTATTTATTCCAGCATTACGTAGTGAATAATTTTTTTACGCAATTTTTTGTCAGAGTCACTTTTCAGAAGGCTTTTAAATGAAAACCAATGACTCAGACAAAACTGTCATTACTGTCTATTATTGCTGCGTTGCGTTATGGGTTATGTCACAAATAAGTAAGAAAAGATTGTTAACAAATGTATAAATAATAGTCCTAAGTCCATTGAAAATATGGTTTTGATACTAAATGTTCTAATTTTATTTACTTATTGGAGTGAAACTTGTTATGGGAGAGCTTTGAAATTCGGATCCGCAACTTTTTTGTGTGACGAAGGGGGGGGGGTGAACACTGCGCCGCATAGAGTGTTGGAAACACCGGTTCTCGTCCGATCACCACAGTAAAGCAACGTCGGGCGCGGTCAGTACTTGGATGGGTTACCGCGTGGGAACACCGCGTGACGTTGGCTTTTTATTGTACTTTTTATAGAGAAGTTTTAACTTTTTCGTGTAGTTATAAGTATACTTTTGTTCTTTCTTTTTTACATTACTTTTCCCAATCAAATATTTTATATTTACTGCCACGACAAACATTGAACATGTCGTAAAAATGTATAATGAATCTTGTTACCATTATTATTCATTTGCTGTCCATGTTGACTTCTCTTTAATTTTGATATATGTATTCTGATACAATTATTCATTTTATCATTGTTAATTTACTGTTTTCTATACCTCTGAGTCGTTTTTTTTAACCTTATTTATGGCAACCAATCTTTTAGATTATTACTGCCATTGTCGAGTAGTTAATAGTATTACAAGTTCTTCTTCCATTCCATTTTTGGCAACCAGTCTTCTAGTAGACTATTACTGCCATTACATACAGTTTCTTGATATAATTTCAATGAACTAACAAGATGGTGGCCATCTTGTTAGAACTTTCCATGGAATTTTTGTGGCATCTCAGAATTCATGGTCCGTGGTATTATTTTCTATTCACTTCACTTATGCACAATAAATAAACTTTATTACATGAAACACCACCAATTTTACACAATATAGAGTCAAGTAACACAAGATTATGAATGAAAAATAAAATCCACTACATGACAGACCAAAATCTCGCCAAAAACTCTCGAGTCGTTTTTATATGTGCATTCTAAAAATAAAATAAAAATAAGGAGTTCTCTTATACAAGGAGGCGTTTACGTGTATTTATAAAAAGAGTTTAAAACTTCAAAAGTATCGCTTTCGAATAAAAAGTGAGTACTTAAACAAAATCGTATATATAGTATAATGTATACAATATACATGGTATATAGTATCATTACATAGTATAAAACAAAGTCCCCTACCGCATCTGTCTGTCTGTCTGTTCGCGATAAACTCAAAAACTACCCAACGGATTTTCATGCGGTTTTCATCGGTGGATAGAGTGATTGATGAGGAACGTTTAGTTTTAATTTGTCAAGGATTTTTTCATAATCAGGGCGGGACAACGTCTGCCGGGCCCGCTAGTATGGTATATAATCGATATTTTATCAAATTATTTAACTCACGTTTATCTACCACAATTAATAGTTGCATAGGAATGCAGCATGGCAATCTCTTTTAACTAGATTAGATAGACTTGCTAGATGCGGAAACTTGTAAATGGCCTTCGATCATGTTAAATATTCCTAAGAGTTTAAAATAAGATAAAAACTCAATGTTAAATTAATGGACAAATTTTTGGGTATAAAGGACTCGGTACAATCTATAATATTTATACTTGCTTGCACGTAACTGCGGCAGGAAACCACGTTTTGCTTTTAGTATCGATATAATTTGTTTCGAGTGAATCAGCTACTCTATCTAAGCTGTGTCGATGGTCTTTGCTTCGTTGAATGCCAACAAAAATGTCTTTTAATGAAATTAAATTTGCTATTGAATACAGAGTATTAAGTAATCTTCATTGTTATCTTTGTATTCTATATTATACGGCTAATATTAACGCACCTACTAAAGTATAAATGTATTAGCCAATTATTTATGTTTACTTGTAAAATTACTAGCTGATTCCCACACGCTTCGTAACGCATAAAAATTGGCCAATATTCCACCGACTTGAAAAAAATAAGTAGCCTAGAACTATCTACAAAAAACGAATTGGCTTGTTGAAGAAAACCTGAGGTGTGTAAATAGCCCCAGGTAAGGTTTGAAAGGGCTAAGGTGCATAAACACTTGTTCGTGAAATTATAAAGTACTAGCCGTTACCCGCCCGCTTCGCTTGGCATAAAATACATGCCAAGTGAAAGAAATATTACATTGTGTTATCTAGCTGCCTGATTATTTATCATGAATGGATTTTACGAAATTAACACACCCTTATCTACTTAGGGACTTATCGATTTATATGAGTTAAAATAATAAATAACACAGCTTTCCACATCACCATGGAGGTACTGTGTAGTAAATTCAAACATACCAAAAAAAATATTCTGGTCAAGTTTCTAAGTTTTAAATCTACAGATTAAAAGATACATTTTTTTTAAATTTTTAACGCCCCCGCACAACCCTCTTGGAGTTGCATATCATAAAATTAGTTCTTGATAAACTCAAACATACCAAAAAAAATATTTTGGCGAAGTTTCAAAGTTCTAATAGCAATAGAGTGGAAGATACAAATTTTTAATATTTTTAACGCCCCCGCACAACTCTCTTAGGGTTGAATATCATAAAATAAAATTAGTTCTTAGTAAATTCCAACATGCCAAAAGAAATATTCTGGCCAAGTTCCAGAGTTCCAAAAGCTATAGATTGGAAAAAACATTTTTTTTTAATTTTTAACACCCCTGCACAGCCTTCTGGGGGTGAAACATCATGAAATTAGTTCTTAGTAAACTCAAAGATGCTAAAAAAAATGTTTTGGTCAAGTTTCAGAGTTATAAAAGCTATAGATTGGAAGATAAATTTTTTTTTAATTTTTAACGCCCCCGCACATTCCTCTGGGGGTGGAATATCATAAAATTATTTTTTAGTAAATTCAAACATGCCAAAAAGAATATCCTGACTAAGTTTCATACCTATAAGAGCTGTAGTTTTAAAATGTAATTTTTTTTTAATTAACGCCCCCGCATCCCGTCTTGGGGGTTGAATTTCGTAAAATCCGTTCTTAGCTGACCTCTACTCGGTGAAAAGAATATTCCTACCAAATTTCAAGTCTTTAGTTCTAATGGTTCCAGCGATATCGTGATGAGTGACTATATACGTGGAATCTCTTATATATAATACTAGCGGGCCCGGCTGACGTTGTCCCGCCCTGATTACCCCCCTGCAACCCCCCTTGTGGGTGAAATTTCGTAAAATCCGTTCTTAGCTGACCTCTACTCGGCGAAAGTAATATTCCTACCATATTTCAAGTCGCTACGCCTTATGGTTCCAGAGATATCGTGATGAGTCAATATATAGGTGGGAATCTCTAATATATATATAGATATATATAGAAGATAGATTCATCGATGGTCAAAGAAAAACTACTATTTCCACTAAAAACGAATTTAACCATCTATTTCATAAAATATGTGTCATGAAAAGATAAACCAGTTTGTTGCCGGTTCTTCTCGATGAATGGGTTGTTTGTCCGAACCGGTGGTAATTTAGACGTTCATAAGCGCCGTCTCAGGGCCTAAATTAAAGAAAGTATTTTTGATTTTGATAGGTATTCCTGTTGCGGTAGTGAAGCGGGTGTTCTTAATTTGCGGTAATACGACATTAAATGTCTATGCACGTTGTATAGCAGCCACGTATGACAACACACTGACCGCGTCTGAGTGATTCAAGGAAATCGTATGTGAAAAAGAACAGCGACCTTTTTCTACGGCAAGCGGCACTTAAAATACTGCATGTCTTGACAGCGCGAGAATTCAAACTAAAAAAATTCCCTGTGTTACTAAATGTATTCAATCGTATGTCTAAATAGAGTATCATATTTTATTATCGATCTTGATTGATTATTTATTCTATTTGTCACTGCGATGTTCAATTTATGAAGAACAGTGAAGCGGCCAAAAATTTTTTACTCTTTTGCACCACCCGGGGAGCATATGCAGGGGAATGAGAGGTACACTTCCAACGGATATGAGTAACATCAGTCCCCCGTGTAGTAACTTGCTGTTACTAAATCCCAGCTAATCACTACTAATAATGTTTGTGTCGAAACAAATGCTCATAGTCCTATGTTGATACATTCAGTAGTTTTAACGTGATTAAGCCTCAAAGGAACTGTATTTTTATTATATCTATATTATATGTGTATAATTTATATACAGATTTACGTAATACAATACGTTTTTATTATTCCCCGAAAAAGTATGACATATAATATATGCAAAGTAATATTAAGTATGTTCAAAATTTTGTATAAAATTAATTTTATGATATATATAGATCAGAAATTGTGAAATTACAAAGGCAGAGATAATACCGTAACAAAAATATGGAATCAATCGGTATCTTAATAATATTGGTAGGAGTCAATCAAATGATATCAGACACTTTTTTTCAAAAAAATATAGGTTGAAAATAAACGATTAATTTCGGAGGCTCTAAACGTCTAAACTGAATAGACTTTAAAATCAGTTTATGCATAATATTTATACGTAGGTATGTATATGCATACAGTACTTATAAATATGTCTAGTACTTACTAGCTGACCTGGCCACGCGTTGCTGTGACTCTATTGTTACATGGTGAATTAAAATTGGAAAATTCAAAATTAAAACATGGCGCCATCTATGATATATCTATATCAGTCGGTTCTACAGTTTCTATCAACAAACTAAAGCACCATCTGTTCGAGATTGATGAAACTCGCAACTAATAACAATAATCGACATTGACGATATTTAATTTGTAATTAAGAAATATTGAGGTCATTATTTGTATATAAATTATCCTATCTCTCAATTTGTACCAAATTATAAATAAATGCCAATTTTTATGAAGATAGATTTAGTACTTTCAGGGTTCATCGTGGACAAACATCATGCCAATGGATTTTTATATATTTAGAGTAGTATAGACTACACACAGTTGTCGTATAAATGTTGGTTTCAATTGTTTTTGTTAAAAAATATGTATTTTAACAATTCATTTTATGTAAACGATGCTCAAATAATTTCATCTTCTGTACCAGAATTGTTTTATGGAAAACAATGCAACATTTCGTTAAATTCACGAAAATACTGTAGCGATTTTAATTTGATCAATTTTCCGATATTCCAATATTACAAGTTATAACAAAATTACAAAGGAATTAACGAAACGTCTAGACTTAAAATGGATTTTTCAAGGAATTGTTCTCAAAGTTTTACCTTGACCATAAAATGTTTTTTTTTTATTTTTTAATTGTGTCTCTTATATTGTTATTATTAGTCTCTATGTATATATTTTCAGTTATATTTGTATAAATAATATGTAATAGTATCACTCAAAAACTACTGGTAAGATTTGATTAAAAAAATATCACGATAATTTTATCTATACTTCTATACTAATATTATAAAGAGGTAAAGTTTGTGAGTTTGTGAGCTCGTAGTGGGTCATATCTGGATCTACTAAGCTGATTTTGAACATTATTTTGCCTATAGAAATCCACGTTATTTGTGAGTGTCATAGACTATATATTGAACTGAAAAATGGAACGACTTTTTTGTGTTAGTCGGATTTGCCAAGTAAGTCGGAGAAAAAAGTTTCTTACGAAGGCTGCCTTAATGATGAGATATACGAGTATATGATCGAGTTCTAGAGAAAAGTTGTAGAGCTTGATAATGCCTACAAAAAAGTCACAGCATATGTTTAACTTTTATATTTATGTCATAAAAAGTAGTTTTCTACATTAAAAAAATAATTTAAATCGTTAAGTGATGTTTATTGTTTATATTATCAACAGCAATTATGAATTCTTATCAAAATACATAGCACTCAGTACTAACCGAATGACACTCATAATTTCATCACAAGTAAAAATGTTAACCACCCAACGAAGTGGACACGGGTCAGCTAGTTTCATATAAAAGTATTGAAATTTTAAGAAACTACAGTTTTTATAAGTACTAAAAAAGGTTAAAGAAATTTTGTAAGCAAAGTATACTTTTGCTTTTAATTTCTTCTTATGTTTTTTCCTCTGTATATAAAATACATTGTAAAAATAATAAACGATGCAGACGAAGTCGCCGGTATGAACTAGTTTTATAAAATACATTTTAAATTTAAAATATTCCGCATCCAAATCTCTAATGCCTTTTGGAGAATACAAAGGTTTTCTAAAGTAAGTAAAGAAACCGTTCTTTACAATTAACAATATGGGTACTACCCCATATTATGACAACATTCTTAACCCGTTCATAGTTATGTGATATTTGGATGATTTTAAAGCCTCTGCTATACATTTCCATTCGCTTTGATAATTTCCGTCCAATAGTACGATTAAACGATTATCAAGTAAACAGGAATTCCTTTGAAATTTGATTACGTTTTACTCCAAGCATAACGTTTGAGAAACAATGTCTCTAATACAATACGTGTAGGCATGAACCGTCCATTTGTTTTAGAGCCCCGCAAATAAATTGGCGTTTTCCTTTTATACCGTAGAAAATATTTCAGGGCGACGAATACTGGAAGTAAATTAAAGTGGATTTACTTTTTTTATTTAGTTCGAAATTAATTCAGTTATTTCGTGGTCACCTTCCTACGTCTATCTATTTACCTGCTTTCGTTTTATTATTTTTTTCTTTTATTTTAATATGGCTTCCGTACATCCTTGGTGACTGTGACAGCCTGGTACTCTATTGAAATCATGTACCCTTAAACTTCATTTTCATATTTGTTGATTTAAGAAGCTTAGTAAAGTATTCTCACCCCGCATTAGCTAAAGACTTTCTCAATATTATTTAATTTTTCTTCAAAAATCTCCTAGGACTTCAAGATCATCTTTTGAAGAAAAATTGCGGTCCGGGAACATACCCACCACAAATGATAAAAAACATAACAATACCTACTGTGCCACACACACAAAGCGTAAAACGCCATAATCGGTTCCTATGTAAATCAATTAAAAGAGACTACCACAAACTGCTGTTTAATTTTATAATTACTGCTTAATTAAAGCGTAAATATAAGTAGCCTCGATAGTACTCTGAGAAATACTCTATCCGCCTGTAGAAGTTTTATCAAAATAGGTCGATTCATTTCAGAGGTTAGCGGTAACGACAAAATACAAAGTAATTCTATTTATGTGTATAGATTGATATAAACTACCCCTAAAACATATCACTACTTTTTAATTTCATTCTTCCAAATCTATACTATAATAAAACTGTAGCAAGGTCAAATCTGTACATTAAATATTTTTTGAAAATTTTTATCGGAGTAGACTTTATTATCGATATAGAAGCCAAAAATAATCTTTTTACAATTTTTGTCTGTCTGTCTGTCTGTCTGTCTTTCTGTCCCTGTGAACACGCATCACGCCGAAAGTACTGAACCGATTTTAACGAAACTTGACACAGTAATAACTAATATTCCAAGGTTACATTTAGGATACTTTTTGTCCCATAAAACGCAAGGGGTTCTCCAGGATAACGAAAGATAAAAAATTGTAGTTAATGTAACAAGACTTTTTTGCAACACCTTAGTACAAGAGCCAACAACGTTGGAAGAACGAGGAATTTTAGAAAAGCTGGTTATTTAAAATGAAGATATATTATGCCCTTCCAAACAGGATTCAGGAAACGTGGTAGCCGATTAACGTTGTGTTTTTAATAAGCATCACACCTTTACAGGTCAAAATTTTGGGTTATAAATAATTTAAGGAACATTTTTTTTTCAGTAACTTTTAAACGCTATTAAAACATGAATTTATCACTGTCAGGGAATTTTGTTATTGACACTAATATGCCCGATGATATTCTTTATAAATAAAATAATTCATTTCAAACCATTTTATTTTTTCCATTGCAAAGAACATATTTTATTTTATTAACCATTATGATATTGAGATTTCACCGTAAACAATGAAAAACAACGATAAACGTAGACATATGACTTGGGACTGACGCCATCTAGATTACATGCGTCTATAATAGGCGCTTTCACAAGTATCACTATCTTTATCATACATAAAATGGGGTAAACATATCACTACAGATGCAGAATCTAGCTCTAAGTCTCTTAACGTTTTCAAAGCATTAGCCGGTTCTAACTGGGGTGTTCATCCATAACATTAAGTTCGTTTATACTTCAATATTATACGCAGTCGAATTGACTATGCGAGCTTTCTTTATGATAATAGTGCTCAGATTAACCTCTGTAAACTTGAAAAAGTCCAAAACCAGGCCATGAGAATTATCGGGGGTTTCATTAAAAGTACTCCAATCCATGTTATGGAAAGCGAATTGAGCATATGTCCGTTACATCTTAGGAGACAATATTTAGCTGGCAAAATCTATGAAAATAAATGTAGATGGTATTTGGAAGTCAAAGAGTCAATATGATATTCTTAAAATAAAAGATATTTGTCTTCAATATATAAATAAATATTACCAAATTTTGTTAAAATATACGCTGACGGATCTAAAGCTGGTAATTATTTAGAAGCCGCATTTTTTGAGTCAAATTCCAAAACTTTTATGAAATTTCAAATTGATGAAAATATTTCAATTATGCACACTGAACTGATAGCAATTGCAGAGGCCTTATCATTTGTAGAATCCACTGAGTCCATTAAGATTGTTATTTTATCCGATTCAAAAACTGCTCTTCAACACGTAGCTCGATTTACCTTGACTTTTTGAGGAATACCGATAGCCTACACTATTTTGAAGCAATTACTAGATTTCAAAGCAAAGAACAAAGTAATTGTTTTACAATGGATCCCTTCTCATATAGGTATAACTGGGAATGAAAGAGCTGATCTTTTAGCTAGAGAAGGATCCTCCGAAGGTGCTATTATTAATATTTTACCAACTTATTTGGATGTATGCTCAGTATTTAAAAATAGCTGTTACTCGCATTGGAAGGAATACTTTGATGAGCGTTCTAAAACAAAAGGAATATGGTACAGAACGATTCAGCCACATCCCTTAAGGTCACCATGGATTGATGACAGTACGATTTGCCGTCGGGAAGCAATCACAGGAATGAGATTACACTCAGAACACATCCCATGTAAAAAGTTCGCCTACCTGATGCGTAAAGTACCATCAACAGTCTGCCAGAGTTGTGAGCTCATCGATGACGTGCACTACATCCTGGCAGAATGTGTTCGAAGCGAAGATATTAGATCTCGGCTTAATGCTACTGGTTCGTTCCACACTGGTTTGTACAATTCGTTATTGTCTGACCCCTTTCGAAAGATGCTAAAGAATTGTATACAAAATTAATATAAGCTATTGTTAAGTTTATTGTCATTATTATTGTTATATAGTTGTATGTTACTTAGGCGACATAGTAGCGCAGGCGACTAAGCCTTCATTAAAAATAATAATAATATTAAAATTACAGCTATCTTAACATGGTTTGAATATACTTATTTGATTTACAAAAAAATAGCATTGGGCACATTATTGTTAATAACAATAATGTCTGGCGATAATAATTTCATGTGTTAGTAGCGTTTCAAAGTTAGTAAAAAACAATACATTAAAAAATTATATAAAAATCAATATTTTTGCCTGTAAAGGTGCGATATGCACTAATAAACGCAACGTTTACAGCCAGGTAGCCCGCACACTGTTCGGAAGAACATAAAGATAAATAAAAACTGGCCTATTGAAATTCTTTTTCGAAACCATTACTAGCTCTTAGACAAATAGTTATAGGTAAGTGACATTTGACGCGTCGTGTTCATATCTTTTTAATATTTATATTTTTCTTCAATACAATGGAGTGTGAAAAAGTTTTAATACAAGTTGAAAATAGTTATGATATCATTCAGTGTTTCATTTATCATTATTTATTTTATGAATATATTTTATCGTTTAATTTACAACTTAACTCTATCAACTTGATATTCTATAATGTAAGCTCTACTGACTGTATAGTAAACGTCTACAAAAAGGGACAGAAACTTCGTTAGAAATTGGGGATCTATAGATCTCTAAAGCTTTTTTTCACATTACCGCCAATATATGTAGGTTGCTACGAACGGGTTGTAGCCTTATTTTAAAAGATTTCTCACAAACCATCTGGGTTTGAGTGAGTCCCTTGATAGTTTGGATTCACAATTGGAAATCGATGGTGTGGCTGCAATAAGGTTTTAGGTATATTAAAATTTTTCGCGTTTAAAAATACAATTGACACCAGTTATAACCGATTTGGTGCAGACGAAGTTGCACGGGTCAGCTAGTGTAATATAAAATTCGTATTTTTTTTTATGTCGTAGGTGGCAAACGAACAACCTGATCACCTGATGTTAAGTGATCACCACCGTACATAACTAACAACACACTAATAACACCAGGGTAGTTGAAAGTGCGTTGCCAGCCTGTGTTTGGGGGAAAGGGAGGGAGGGGGGAGAGGAGAGGGAAGGGGAGTGGATGGGGGCCTCCGGCGCTCTCATTGACCGAACGAAACGGAACAATGCAAGCACTGTTACTTCACGTCGGTTTTCCGTGAGAGGTTGGTAGTACCCCGGGCGAGCTGACCCGTTCATGCTGAAACCAATAATAACTTCAGCGTGGCTCTACCTGTTGTGGCTCACCTACACGTTAAATAGTAATTTTATTGATTTTAGGTTAGTAAAGTAACGAACATTGATGCAAAAGGATTATTTTTTTTTACATTAATATAACGGTATACTTTCTTATTATAAATATAAGTACATGAAGCATTGTCAACTTTATTAAACTTTAAGAGAAACAAATCGTGTGAAATAAGAAGTGAAAGTAACGCGTACTGATGTTGAGGTACGAAAATTATTAATTCGGTACCTACTTCAATTTTATTTAACACAATTTGATTCCCCTAAAGTTTCGTTCTCTGTTTTCCGAAAACAGTTCACTCCGAATCAATAATATTTGCAATCATCCCCATTTGTAGAAATTTAATATATACACAATATTTTTACAGAATAAACTAAAAATATAATAAACTTAACATTTATGAAAGACTAAAAATGAGATTAATTATATTTTGGTTTGAAATGTTCGATGATAATTAGTAGTCCGGTGAAGCTGTTAAGACCTTGGTAGGTCAATAGCGTAGTCAGTTCGAAAAAAAAATCGATTATCATTAATATGCCACATATTTGGGGAACAATGAGCTACCTATATTTATTTTAGTAAATGCATTTTTAAAGAAGTGAAGTGAAGAATTTTCAACAAGAAAGCGTTTCATTTTATTTCATCTATGTATTTTTCTTCATTAGTAAGTTTAGTCCTCACTGATATATATACAGGAAGATTATTATAATACCACTACTGATGATTAAAATACCTGTCGTGAAATTTTGTTTAACCTAAGTTACTACATTAATTTCAAGTACAGAAATAAGTTCGATCATATCGTTTTAATATCAAACTTAAATAATCTCGTAACTTAACATATCTACGTCACAAAAAAACCTGAATATTTTCGTTTCATAGCCCGTGAACCGTCGACGAGAATTATTATTTATTAGCATTTTTACCATGATTCGAATATATATCGTGTTAAAAGTTAGCAGGGTTTATTTATTTAAATGAAAAGTGAACTTACGACTAATGAATGAAATCGATGAAAGGTTATTCTAATGTATTCCTTAAAACAAGATCTATTACATTTAGATTTCAATCTTCCATTGAATGAGATCGAGTTATTGTTTAAAAACCTCAACACAGTACATAATTTATATATTAACTAGTTGATATACCCGTCTTCGTCCTAGTTGTTTATTATTTAACAATGTATATTACGTAAAGAGGAAAGAACATATATATTTTGATTAAATTACATTAGAAAAAAATCAAGTTTACTCTCCTGCGCCAGCGCACCATACCGCTTGCCCCCACTGCAGACGTTCCATCGTGCGCGTGATAGATTATTAAAAAAAAGTAATAAAAACAATAATAATTACAAATAAATACGTCTAAGGCCAAATGAGGTATGTTTTGGTTAAACTGGAAATCTTTCTGTTAAAATATAATGGCTTTTTAATCGAAAAATTATACTGTCTTTAATATAGTAAATAACTTGGTAAATAACGAATAATATGTATAAAGTGGTTTGTAGAAATGATCAGTAAGGATTTAAACAAACGTATTTGCAAAACTTATATTCAAAAAGCATTACTTTTCAATGTACCCGAGTGACGTCAGATACACTGTCTTTAAAATGACAATTGTTAATAAAATTAAATTTCTAACAGGCGCTTAACGCAAATAACACTGGATATAATTCCATATATCTTTTTTTATTTTCCTTCCTAATCATTCGTTATCGAAAAAATATTACGATATCATTACTTAATATATAGCTATTGAAAAGTCTTAAGAAACCACGATTTTAATAACCATCAGATGATCGGCGACATGTGTTTTCTAAGCGTGGAAAAGTAGTGCAAGATATTCAGTATGCATGTACAGAAGAGGAGCAGTCAACGAATAACATGATTTACAAATTTTGTAAACTGTATATAGTTTTGATTTCAGTTTTTTTCCTCTGTAGGTCCATAAAATCGCGAGTATTAGTTATAACAAATAAGATAAAAAGGCAAGCAAGATGAAAGTACAACTAGTATATTGTCAAAGAGAATAAAACATGTCATGTTTATGTTACAAAGTAAACGTAAAATTGATTAAAAAAATTAGGGCTGATGCTAGTTGCGTCCGCAGGAAGTGTACCTCTCATTCACGTGCACATGCTCCCTGGGTAGTGCTAAATAGTAACAAATTTCTGGCCGCTGCACTGTTCCATATAAAGAATCGTGCAAATAGAGTAATCAATCAATCGACAATAATATAAGATATATACTCTATTTAGCCAAAAGATTAAATAAATAAATTAAAAAAAACTACATCCATTATTGTAATATTTATTATTATTTTAAGTTTATTTGTTGAATTGAAGAAGTACAAGCTCGTACGTAACTATAGTTCCTAATAGCTGAAACGAATTAAAATAGGTTTATTAATTTAATATATTGTAAGAAAAAGAAGATTTTTTATTACGAAAAACTAGTTTTTCCTCGCAATTTCGATCGCGGTGTCTAATAAAACATTATTTTCTGTACCCGTAATCACGAGTATCCAAAATTGTATAGCTATTCAACAGACCCTATATACTATTTTTCCTAGTATAACATAATATGAAAAAATGCTTTATACCGTATTAGTAATAAATTTCCCTTTGCAAGTAATTCATCTTTCGTATATATATATATATATATATATATATATATATATATATATAAAGCGTAATTTTATTAAAAAGCGCCCTCAGTAAATCTTCATAGTTAATTTAATATTGAAACAATTTTACCACGTAAGCCTCGATTCTACCGTCCATTCGAAATTATTAGAAAATTACAGAGAAATTCCGTGAGCCAAGATAAGACCGATGTTCTTGCGAGAAAATCTAGCGTTGAATTAATGAAAGTTTGTAGACTATGTTTTTTTACGTTTAGTATTTTAGTCTTATACCCCATTTGTTTGATTAAAGCTAACATTACTGTGGTACTAACGGTTAATATCATTCTTCTAGTCACGTAAAAGAAACCTAAGCCGCTCAACGCCACTTTTATATTTTTTATTTGTGCTATATACCTCTCCACCTGAAAGATAAAAACGTGTAAGTATAATTTATTTTATACTACACATTATAATTATTTTTCATATATGAAGGTCATTTCTACATTTAAGTATTTTATGGTAAATTAAATACAATTTATAGGGATATATATTAAAATAATAACGATCTATGTATAAAAAAATGAGTGCGTGTAACCGTCACACGCGATTGAAGTAAAACTTCTTTAGCGTAAACTTACCCAAAACTTCTATTTTCATTTAAGTCGTTACTTATCACAATAATCTGTTCGTACTTTTCTATATTTTATTTACTTTATAACAAAGAGTTGTTAATAACATTTCCTGTGTTATTTAAGTTCCTAATTACCTGATAGATAGCACTACAGATAATGAAGCTTTAATTTAATTTGTTACTTACTTACATTGAAAACAGATGGTAGCACGGTCACCATATATACATAATGAATTCTATTGTATGATTTTTATTATTGATTAATTAAATTTTTATGTAGTTATACTTCTTTTGGCGCGTTAGGGAAAATGATGAGAGTAAATTTGTACGATGCACGCGCACACCGTCCCGAGAAACCGACACCCTGAAGTTATTACGAAGCGCGCGCACACCGTCACGAAAAACCGACACCCTGAAGTTAGCTATAGTCAACATTTTGTTCCTTTGTATTTCTTTGTATTAAAACTTTCAATGTATTAAATACCTTTTTTCTATTTTTAGTGTCGTTTTTTCTACAAACGTAGAATAAGGCGAAAGATAAAATTTTTGAAAAGATTTTTATCTTATTACGCCAAAGAAGTATAACCCCTAACGCGTGTACATAAGTACACCCACACTTTTTTTTATTAATATTTTTTTCCAAAAAATTTTAATTGATTTGTTTGTAAACTATTTATTGACAAAATCAAAAATATTTAAAAACCGAATGTTACAGAAACGTGACGCTATATTGTCCTAACGGACTTCCGTTGCATTGTCGTCTAGTTACTTCCTAGTCACGTCTAAAGAAGTTTTACTTAAAAAAAAATAATATAATTATCATTTTTATGACTAGTCTTGATACATATTAATATTATTATTTTACCTAATTGACGCGTAAGAGTTAGCTGTATTTTTTTTTTATTTCTCACCATCATCATCTCCTTACCCTTATCTCCTAAGTAGGATCGGCACAACATGTTTTCCTTATTCATTCCCGTCTATCAGATGTCATGTCGGTACTAACAACTCTTACAGATATCATTTTTCACACAATCCATCCATACACATTTCGGTCGTCCTCTACTCCTATATCCACCATCATACTCAAAACTTTTCTAGTTAAATGGTTTTCATCTCTCTTCATGATATACTCATACTATGCTAACCTATTTTGCTTTGAAATTCTGATTCGTAATCTTTTTGTGTGACGAAAGGTATTGGGGGTAAACACTGTGTCGGATACAGTAAGAGCACCGTCACACTTGCCTTTCAGTATTAAAGAACAGTGAGACATACATTCTTCTCGCTTTCATTTTGAAGGTTTTACACTTCTACCGCATGTGAACTATACACAACATTTATTCGATATTGATTTTTAAAGTGATTAAGCTTTAAGAACAGAACAAGTAGTTACATCTGCAATGTTATTATAATTCTGGTTCCATTGGTAAATTTTATTCCCCGCTTTCTCCCCTTAGAGTACTAAGATAATATTATATTCTAGACTAGAAGTGTTCTAACATTTTGCTTACCTCGGAGTTGTATTTAGAACTTGGTATGTCATAAAGGACTATAAGAGGATCGACTGCATTGGAATTTATTCTCGCAGCCAGTAATAAAACCAGCAGTGTTCGTAATAATAAAAACGATAAAGAGTACACGAAGTATACAGTGTGTTCGATCCCATTGAGAACTCTGAAAAATATGTATGAAATAATTAATATTATTAAAAAAGACGAGTCGGTCATAAGGACTGCCAACGGAAGTGAACACTCAAATCACTGGAATGACTGTGTTCTGTTTTAAATTTTTAAATCAATTATATAAATCAGAATTATTAAAATTTCATAATTTGAAATTATTAACATTTGTATGATTTTCACATCTATTGGCACACCGAGCAATAATTATATACATTTTCTTATAGTTTATTAATTAATCTGACATTTGTTGGGCCGCACGATCTCAATGCAAAATATCAATATTATATGTACACAGGCTGTTATATTACTCGCCGCTAGTCTGGCGCAAGCGCAATACGACACGAGCATGTCGAGGTCATCGGTGACGGTTGATGTCGTGAAATCTCAAGATTTTACCCAGTCAAATGACGTTATTTTTTATGTAATAAAAGTGATAATTCATGTATATTTATAATTTAAGGTATTAATTTTGTGAATAAAATCGAGAGTATCAGTAATTTTTAAAATAAATAATATTAATTTATTGAAAAAGTTGACTTACAGGGATGTATCAGGATTTTTGTTTTGACAAGTGATGAAATGGCCAGTTTGAGTTTTGCTACAAATCAAAAGTAGAGTGTAAATACCTTGTATACCTATTTTAACTGATGTGATTATTCTTTCCTGACTTTATAGCAGACTCTTTTTATTCTACATCTTCTTTTCAAGACTACCATCACGCCATGTTTCTAATAAGACAGGCAGATACGATATGCACCACTTTCACTATCCGTGGGCACTTTCGTATCCATTAAATTCATAAATCATATTATATCTTAAATTTTTCTTCACCCCTTATTTTTATTATTCACGTTATTTGTTCTAAATTTATCTATTATACAAAAATGTGTATTGGTATTAATATTGTTTAGTATTTGAAATTGAAAAATTCCAACCTAGTGATCACTATAAAAATATGGTTATGAAGGTTTTTATTTTATTTTTTATTTTAAATTCTTAGGGAAACTTACAGCTAGACAAAAGAAAATACATTACATGTTTAAACATAAACGATGGCCATTTACAAGTTTCCGCATCTATGAGAAAATTTTCATTTTCCTTAAGAAAGTATGATGCGAATAAGGAAATTAAGAATCAAAAAAGCTGGAATTAAGAGCGCATTTAAGTTTCTGAACACTTGTGTTAAACAGATCTACGTTCAGATCACTAACTAATTTGTTAACACTGTTACCGACTCTAATTATGTACGAATTTTGCCTGTAGGTCGCCTTAACAACCGGGTTATAAAGTATATTATGGTTTCTGCTAGGCACAGCTGGTACACGCAAGTAGAATAAATTTCAATCATTTTTAGAAATGTCTGTCTGGCTATCTGTCTGTCGGTCTGTTTGTATGGACACTCATCACTACTAAAGTACTGAAAAATTATAAAGCATATCCTCGGGAGTAACTTAGTCTTTGTTCCATTACAATCGGCCCACTTTATCAAAAGTTATTGTAATTTTTAATCGTGCCGCGACTTAAGTATGACAGAAAAGTGGATAAGCAAATGGACTAAATACGTTCAGATGACTTTATTACTCATTGTTTTGTACATCAGGTTCCACTTCGACGAAGTCGCGAGCACAGCTAGTATTACAATGAAAATGGTAACAACAAAAACAAACCAATATAAATAGAACTGCATGTACAGTTAGTTTAAATTTGTTTTGAATTAAAATGAAGCACGGTTCATGATATTGTTTTGCGCATGCGTTAAGTATACTTACTTGAGGCTATAAAACAGTTGAATGCAAATCCAATACAGGTTTATCGCAAAGGAAGTGAGTATATAGGTTCCGATGTGCTCATTAACCAATTTCACCAAACGTACTATTTTCAAATAATGAATACGGAAAACTGAACAATCGAAATGTTTCTGTAAACAGTAATTGGTGATTAAGCCATTAATCTCAAACTCTAAGAATTTGGACCTCGTTGGCACATATCACGTGTTGCTGAACTTACATTTGAGCAGTTCAATGAGTCAGTTTTCAGTGAAGGAAAATATTATACTGAAATCATAGAACGGTAGTGGAGTTTTTTTATAATGCTCGCATTGCTATTTCCGTCTGAAGGGCAGTTCGCTTTGTCATCCGAAACATTCTAATTTAGTTTTTAAGAATATCAATTGATTATTAATTTGCCTTAGGACTGTGGTCTTCTTGAGCTCCATCATCTACTGCCTCCACGCCAAGAACAGTATATTATTGCTGGGGTATATTTTGTTTTTGTTTTCCAAATTGACAGGTTTTTGTACTATGTCGCAATTTCATGGACACTGCCAATAAGTGTATACAAGAAATCAAGATATTCTTAAGATAAACATCAAATTCTTATGGGTTCATATTATGTTTTATGGTACAATCATAGTATATCTACTTATTTGGCTTTGTGTCATGGAATTTACAAGTTCGAATGCTAATAAAGAATTCTTACGAGGTTTTGGATTATAATTTACTTCAGAGTATATCTATATGTTGCAGTGATTGTGTCTTGCTTGTAAATAAACAAATAGTAGGAGAGGAGAACTGATCAGGAAGTGCAGCTGCTAGAAAATACCTATGGCTTGACGATGGATTTTAATTTGATAGGAAACAGCCAGGAGAGTATTAGTAACTTTAATATTATGGTACGGTTTCATCACTACGTTCTTTTTAATTGATTCTGATTCATTTTCTTTCTGATTTTCTGATTCATTGCAGAATTGGAACCCACGCTGATCTACGCAGTGCTCGAATATGCCGCCATTAAATTAGCGTTACATCATTTTAGGCAACAACGAATTCATTATTAGTTAAGATTATGGTAAATATTAAGTTCTATAATTACATAGTATAAAACAAAGTTCCCTACCGCCTCTGTCTGTCTGTTTACGATAAACTCAAAAACTACAGAACGGATCTTCATGCAGTTTTCACCAGTGCATAAGTGATTGATGAGAAACGTTTTGGTAAATAATTTTTCAAGAATTTTCTTATAACCAGGACGGTACAACATCTACCGGGCCCACTAGTGAAGTATAAAGGAAAGTGTGTAGAACGCTTGTGAGAAAACTTCGTTAACCAACTACGACCTACCATACCTGTTCCTTTGTTTTTATGAATTAATAGAACTACGTTCAACTTTCTTCACTGATTACTAGTTAATGTCCTTGTTTACAAAGCGAATTAATAAGTAGACTCCATACTCTTACCTGTTCCACGGCAACTTTTAATAACTGATTATGCAATATAAAATGTTCCGTTAAATATATACTAATAGACATAATAAGTACATCTATGTAGCTCCACAAAAATGTTGACTGGATATTAAATATCTGGAATAAAATTTGTATGAAAATCATGTGTAACTTTTTTATAACCACTAATATTTGCGTATTTATTGATTTTCTTGGACGAATCATTGTTACGGGTCATTTATTTTAGGAGATGTAAGACTTCTCAGAGCATTGCCTAATTGACCCACAATTACGCTTTACCATAATAGATACATGGTGGTAGGGTTTTTTCTAAGACAGCCTGGCTAGCTACCACCCTCAAGTACAGGTTTGTACAGGTGGTAGAGCCACGTTGTAACTATTACTGCTTTCAGAATGAATGGGTCGGCTAGCTCGGGGTAGTACCATCCTCTCATAGAAAACCGACGTGAAGTAACAGTGCTTGCATTGTTGCGTTTCGTTCGGTCAGTGAGAGCGCTGGAGGCTCACTTCCCTTCACCCCTCCCCGTCTCCTCCGCCCCCTCCCTCCAAAAACAGGCTGGCAACGCACTTGCAACTCTCCTGACGTTGCAAGTGTCTGTGGACGGCGTGATCACTTAACTTAGGTGTCCCGCCTGTTCGTTTACACTTTAACAACAATTAGAAAAATGTTGTAATCCAGATTCCCATGAAATAATAAAACCAATTGAGAAGGTCGAACTTGTGGCTACCAAATAGCATAAAATATAGCTTAAGCTTCGCAAGATAAATCAAAATCAACACTTTATTCAATTTAGGCCCTAAGAAGGCGCTTACGAATGTCAAAACTACCTCCGGTTAAGAAAACAACCCAGTCATCGAGAAGAACCGGCAAGAAACTTGATCTGTTTTATCTTTTTAACAAATATATATGATATTTAGAGTATATTAGGTTAATGTTACACACACACACACACATACAAGTTTTTAATGGATGCACAGAGATGAGTTAATTCCAGACATCACCATCGTTCACATATTGATCCACTCTATAATAGCCTTTTGACACCAAAACCCTCTTGACATGTCGCTTAAATTCGCAATGCGGCAAATCGGTAATATCCTTTGGGACTTTGTTGTAAAGTCTAACACTATTTCCCAAAAAACTGTTACTGGTTTTACTAAGTCTAAAACGTGGGACAACCGGTTTGTTACAGTTTCTAGTATTTATATTGTGCCCGTTTTTTATGAAATCTAGCTTTTCAAGGTTCTTACGGACATACATTAAATTGTCAAGTATGTATTGGGAGGGCAGAGTTAAGATACCGTACTCCTTGAACTTGGTCGTTAATGATTCGCGAAATCACATTAATTAACATTAACGCGAAAAAACGTTAATATAAAAAAAGAGATAAATTCGTATTCCATACGCGTACCTCAATTAAAATTGCTTTCCACAATGTATACGAGGTGTAGTCAAAAATCCAAGGCATGTTAAATCGAAAGAAGGTCTCGCTTACGTTTTTACTGTCACAAGAGTAAGCCACTGTAAGTCCGTAGAAAACTGAGAGCAGATGTTCAACTAAAAAATAATATTTCGTGAGTTCTATTTTATAGTAGACTAGCTGTAACCGTGGGTCTACCTGCGTGTACTATAATAAACTATAATAAAGATGTTACAAATTATTTAAGCAATATATTGTTTATTTTATATCTATATTTATGACATGGTCCTTTTGCACACAATATATAATGTGACCTAAACAAATTTATAGTACTGACGACTTTTTTTTTAATTTCTAATGTCATCCACTCATTTGGTTGATGTAAAATAATTTATGTAAATTATTATAAATATTTTATATTACTTCTAGCTGATCCGGTCACAAGTTGCTGTCGTTCAGTTATTACATGCAGAATTACAATTATGAGAAAGTATTTGCATGGCGCCATCAATGAAATATCTATAACAGTCGGTTCTATAGTTTTCTGTCAACAAACTAATTTAAAGCGCCATCTGTTCGAAACTGGTGAAACTTACAAATAAATAACAATAATCAACACTGACAATCATTTAATTTGTAATCAAAAAAATATTGAAGTCATTAATCAAATCCTTCAAGTTGGACCAAAGTATACATAAATGCCAACTTTTATGAAGGTCGGTTGAGTAGTTCATCGAGGACAAACATAATGATACTGGATTTTTATGTAGTTACTCGTTTCATATACTATATATTATACAAAAATGTAATACATTTCTTGGAAAATTTGTAAAATCTGTATTAAACTGTATACTGGTACTAGGGTAGCAGATCAGGATGCAAAACATTCGCCACGAATAAATAACGCCTGTCCGCATTTCCTTGAGCACGTGTTGTTTGGCCAAAACAACAGAAGGAAACAGATAACACCTATTTTTGTTTACATCGCGTTAAGAATAATAAATATATTTACATAGACACTCCTAAAATATGGAATTTTATTATTCGGTTATTTGGAACTAATATATTTTGTTAAATATCAAAACATTCATGTTTTTATTTTTGATACACACTACCACCCGATTGGAACTGATCCCAGAAGGGCCGAACTGTGAATGCCTGTGTTAGTGAGTTACCATGCCGCGCGGCACAGTCGTATAATCGATTGTGTTCGCAACAGACGTGTTTATAGAGAAACTAGCGCCCTGATTATAAAAAAATCCGGGACAAATTATATACTAAAACGTTCCTCTAGAATCACTTTATCCACTGGTGAAAACCGCATAAAGATCCGTTCAGTAGTTTTTGAGTTTATCGCGAACAGACAGACAGACGCGGTAGGGGACTTTGTTTTATACTATGTAATGATTGTATAAGCTTACCGTATTGACTGAACGTAAAAGGCTAAAAACTAGTGAAATCATGTAATTTAACTAATCAATAGTGTTCAAGATTATTCAACGAACCTTGAATATTGAATATATTCTATAATTATTAACATTTTTTTTTAATTTTACAATATATATTTAATATTGTCATGTCTCTTCTGTAAATATAAAATTACTACTATGACACTTAAGCGTTTTTCATGTAGTGGCTTTTATATTTGATTCATAATCTTGTGTTATTTGACTCCATATTTTGTAATATTGGTGGCATTTTACGTAATATAGTGCACAAGTGAAGTGGGTGGGAAATAATACTACAGGCATGAGTTCCGAGATGACACAAAAACTCCCTGTAAAGTTGAAGCAAGGTGCCACCATCTTGTTAGAACATTAAAATTATCAAAAAAACTTCTAATGTTATTAAAGCTATACGACAATGGCAGTAATAATCTAAATATATTCCCTTTTCTTTTATCTGCATCCCTCGATCCCATAAGTAAATGTATATAGATAGATATAAGCAAATAATTACCTAAAGCCGCTACGAGTATCGTGATATTGGTAAATTTGCATAAAGAGGATACGTTTCTTTTAAAAGGTGGTAGCTTTAATTCTATAGCTTCCGCCGTCTTTATCAGTTTGGGCCAGCGTCGCGCTATATATAATAATATCAGAGAACTCACAAGGCTCGCAGAGTAGAAAAGGAAGTTCGCTGAAAAATAAAACAATTTATTACTGTATATTTAATAGATTATCATGTATTAAATTATCCAACCTCTTTGATCATAATTCACAACTGGATAAAGTGACGGACCATACGATGTATGATAGTTGTAATACCAGCCATTTCGGTCGTCAAAGTACATACACTCTAAGCACATATAATTAGCTATGTTTAATGTAGACATTTATAATTTTTGTTCTTATTCTAAACTGCTTAAAGTAGGTAAATTGTTTTTCTCGGCCACTGTCATTTCATTATTCATGCATTTCATAGTCATAAAATTCATCAGATAAATACATCATAACTTCTTGGATCTTTTTCACCACTATTAAATCCGTCTCCGGTCATAATGAATTTTTAAATTTTGGAGTATCCGGGTCTTCTTTTGCTGAGAGAGTTTTAAAGTTCCACATGAATTAAGTTAGGTTCATGTCATAAAGTATTTTAAAGCGATAAAACCCTTGCATATTTGATTGAAGAATCTACAATACTATACTCATTTCTAACGTCATTGCTTAGTGGCAACTTTTTTAAACATCGGTTTTAACATTTTTAATGTTGCATAAACTAAATAAGCTCTGTCTAGAATGGCACGCTCCAAAGGCGCGAGTTTACACTAAACAAAAATGTATTTGCTAAATTCTACGCGGATGAAACAGCGTGTCACAGCTAGTACGAGAATAACCTCATTCGACCTCGTGCGAAATTGTCTCTTGCACAGAAACCCTTTGCTTCAACGTTGAAGCAAGGTCTCTGGGATTATTGAAGATACCCGGGTCTCAAAACAAATCTCAATCAACATACAGTATTCAATGTTGATTGCGTCTATAAAGCC
Source organism: Antheraea yamamai (assembly GCA_036509395.1). Classification (NCBI taxonomy): domain Eukaryota; kingdom Metazoa; phylum Arthropoda; class Insecta; order Lepidoptera; family Saturniidae; genus Antheraea; species Antheraea yamamai. Next base: position 17,905,127 of record AP028438.1, read on the forward strand.
GGAAAAATATCGAATCGTCTGGAAATAAGATGAAATTTTCAATTGATTCAGATTATATTGAATATTAGACAATTTTTGAAGTGAAACTTCTTTATCGGCGTTGGAAAAAATTTACCGTCACATTTTTCCGTTACGCGCCATCTTTTTTGTATTCATGTCTATGATAATAAAATCCTTTTGTTTAAACTTTATCTAATTTAACTTTATTTTTTAATATATTAATGAAATTGTTTGCCATAAAGAAAGAAAGGGTTTTTTTTTTTTTTTTTTTTAACCAATTTCTGGAAAGTTGCATATAGATCATTTTGCGAAAAATAAGGCCTTAAACAAGTTTCACTTCTTACGTGTGTACACTAGTACACGCACACATTTTTTAAATAAAATACATATTGTAACGACTCTTTCGTAGTGTGAATGTAATCATAAATTAAGGTTGGTATTATATAATTATAGCAAGTTTTTGCTTAAAGAACATAACAGTTTAAAGCGCGTCCTGCTACACTTTGGTTAACAAGTATCTGTCTCTCTATATTTTTGGCTGCTTGAAAGCCAAAATGTATATTATGCAGTTCTACAGATCTTTAATTTCAGTATTTTCAATTGATAGAAAATGGTAATTGTGTCAGATTATATCAAAACCAACATTAGTTATAATAAAATTTATAATGAACGAAGTTTCGACTGAAATTAGCTCAACACATAATAAACTACGTCAACGGTTATTCCCTCCTTACGTTATGAAGCGCAGAATCAAAACTCTCAGTACGGTGTCCGGAAACTTTTTGATGTATGTAATCTTGAGAACTGTTTATTTATTTTAATAAACATATTAAAAAATAATTAAACATACAATAAACTGTTACTTACTGATGCTCGGTAAAGAGACTCCGTACTGAATTAACCAATAACAAGTCATTATAAACATCAAAACTTGCCCGAACAACGAAGCCACATAGTACACGGAATATGGTGTCCGTAAAGAAAAACTGCAAGCAAAAGAGTTACTTGTATTAATAATTTTTAAAGAAAGAAAAAGCCACCAATTTGGTAATATTTGCCGACTACTTTTAAATCTTTTTTTTTTTTTTTATGTTATAGGAGGCAAACGAACATGTGGGTCACCTGATGGTAAGTGATCACCACCGTCCATAGACACTTGCAACACCAAGGGAGTCGCAAGTGCGTTGCCAACCTGTGTTTGGGGGAGAGGGGAGAGGGGAAGTGGGGGATGGGGAGGGGAAGAACGGGGAAGGGGAGAGGAGGTGGGTATCCGGCGCTCTCACTGACCAAACGAAACGCAACAATGCAAGCACTGTTACTTCACGTCCGTTTTCTGTGAGAGGGTGGTACTACCCCGGACGAGCCGACCCATTCATGCTGAAACCAGTAATAACTTCAACGTAAATCTTTTGTAATGCATTCACAAATTTGTATCTTAGTAAATAGGTACATACTCCATTTAATTGAGGGGCCTCTAGGGAACGAATGAATGATTTTCTTTTATAGAAACGTCCAAGAAAATATAAACAAAAATATTTACCGAAGCATAATAATAATAAACGAATAATGGAATTCAATAAAGGGGGGGCACTTAAAGAACGATAACGTGCCCTGAAGGATTAGGCATTGTAAACAGGCGTGAAGTACTCCTACAAATAAGTGTATCTTTGAAATTATTTCTGTTGTAAAGGTATTCGGTCCTAAGCGTCTTTGATATAGAGTTAATTATTGAAAAAAAAAAAAATTCTATAGCTAAATAAGTAGGTACAGTTGTGAGTTTAAATATATAAGATAATTCCTGAAAGTATTGAATCGATTTTTAAAGTTATTTTGATAACAGAAAGTTGCGTTTAGATTAACCCCAGTCAACTAATCTATATTCATTGTTACGTACTAACTAAACATTCGTTGAGCAGACTACGCAAATGAAATCTCAAATGTTATCAACATTAATTAATGTAAATAGGAGCTTGTTACACGGCACGTAAGTGCTGTTAATCAGCAACCCAATAAAATAAAAGGAATGTTTTATTAAGACCCACACAGCGACAATACATGTCAGAACTCTGAGCGCACCAAATTGCTTGTTGCATCTCATGCAATGGTGTTTTATCATTCGCCTAACCTTGGACAGGCACAGATAGCACATTCGACGTAGGATTAACAGAGACTTCTATGTTGAATGGTTTTCCCAGAATATCCAGTATCATAATTTTGATATCACGCCTCAAAGTCATAATCTGAAGTCGCTTTTGTAGCTAGGGATGACTGTAAATCACGTCCTAACTAGTGTATGACCTCAAGCGCGTCGCTTGATTCACTGTTTACTCTTAATAGAAGGTAGACAAGGATGTAGGGGCCAGGGACACTTGGAACTATATACACTCGACTTTCGCGCAGAAGGACGTCGTCGTACCGATGAATGTTTAGTTATCCAGGGTTAATAGTTATATCAGAAAGAGTTTCAGACAAAATGTTTTAACAGTTTCATTAAAAGCGGTTTAATAGTTTGTACGTAAAAGAGTAACATTCTCGATTATAATGTTAATAGGAGTGGAGTAACTTGAGTACAAAACAATTATTAAATTCCCATAAACTTACGTAAGAATTGTATAATTAATCAAATTTAATTCAAACATCCAAATGTTACAGTAAACGTGTAAAATGCGGTAATTATTTTAATGAAATGGTATAAGGTTGACGAATGGCAGCTCTTACCACAATGTGCCGTCATATGTCAAACTGTGACACCATTTCCCTAAATGAAAACATTAAAATATCTCTCTGTTGTACAATATATATATCTCTCTGGCGTAATCTCTTTCGCGGCCATTTTGTTCTAAACGTAGTTACATTATTATGGTGAATATTAGTGATGTTTATCATCATTTTCATATATAATTATTTATTTATCCTAATACTAATATAACCAATTTTATAAATGTAAATGCGGGTTTCTTCTTTCTTCAGAAAAGTGAAAACTTTGGGTTAAAAAGTCTTCATATAAAAAGTGATTGAGTGAGGTAGGAAAAAGACAAAAGAAAAAGACAAAGATAGATATCAATGAATATTGACAAAATTAACAGATTGATGTTCAGTTGTAATTTTTTTGTAAAAAGAAGATTTAGTTTCATTTTCTTCACTAGTGTACTAGTGCGATGCCGGGGCGGAAAGTTAGTGGACCACAAAAAATAAAATGTTTTTACAAATCTAACTATTAGTTCCAGAGCTTAGCGTATTGAGACAAATTATAAAACAAACAGTCCCTTGATCTTCGTAATACACGAATAAATAACAGATTATATATGTAGTAACAAGCATTCACGTTAATTGAAGTAAGGAATAATTCCCCTAAGGATGATAATTATCATAGAGGCGCTGTTATAACAAGTGCTACCGAGTAGGTAATAAATTCAAGTAATTAACATTCCCGAGCTTTATTAAAACTGTACGTCTTGAATATGCTAAGCGGAAAATTATATTAAAATCATTATGGAGCTATTTCTTCTTCGTAATTCAATTTTAGTTTGTATTAACTTTTACCAGCGGATTTACTCTCATGTTATTTTTCTTACAAACAATTTGTAATATTGAAAAATATATTGCATTCCTTCCCATTTAGAAATACACGATGCCTTTTATATTTCCTTTAAAATTAAATAGATCTTACTAAAATGTAATACACCAAATATGCGTTAAGTAAAGATTTTTAGTCTTATTACATAAACAAAAATGAATACGGCTTTGACACGAGTTTTACTAAGCAGTGCCTAAAATTTTAGATGAACGCATGCTTATAATACTTTATTACAAAAGTGTGTCCAAGTGGTCTCTAGCTAAACATCTGGTTTAAGTTTTTTATGCAAGCAACTCTGAATAGCATTCGTTCAATTCGATCTCATCATTCAAAAACGTTCCATTACATACAGATATTTTGCAAAAAAATTCAATTTATGAATAATATTAATCAGAGTTTCATTAAGAAAATTTACTTATTATTTAGTTTAATTGTTTATCATTATTTTGACATTTTAGTTAAAAGAATATGATGTAATTGTTAAAATAAGCAGTTTATAAGATTAAGATTTAAAGTATATTACGTCAAGGTGCGTAAGATGGAACAACAGCATAATGTCAGATTAAATACATTGTCAAACGTTTATAGTGTCATATAGTAGTAGTTATGATTTACTTGTGAATCTCTAAAATTGTTTAATTTATTTTTTTCTTCCAAATTAATTATACCCGCGAAATTCAATTTATTACGAAATCTCATTTGCCGGCAAATTGAAAAACAATAAATCACAGAAATAACATACGAACTGTCAACTTAGACAAGTGTTAGACAATATTTAAATTTAGATAATATTATTATATAATATATAATTTAGATGCAAATAATAATTTGTAAACAGGAGTACGAGACACTCTTTTGTGATGAAATTTTTTTAAGTAAGAGTTAAAGAGTGTTCATTCTAAAAGTATACGTATTTAACCTTTTTGTAATAACACGGTCTGTGTTTATAGCGACTTGCTTTTGGGAAAATTAGTTTTTTTTTTTTCGAATTGATTACGCTATTGACCTAGCAAGGTCTTAACAGCTTCATCGGACTACAATGGGAAAAGTAGAGAATTAGCTGATACCTGTAATTACATCTCCATTATTTATGATCTTGACAATGTAATTTATGTACAAAGAAAGAAACATACAAAAATGAAATCGAAAATATACATAGCTTACTTATTTATTTGTAAACAGTTTCCTCTCTCCTGCGCCTACACGTCACACCGCTTGCCTCACTTTTTCAAAGAAACAGAAGTCACTGAACGTGTGGTGTTTATAAAATCCTAGTTTCTTAAAACTTAATTTTAGATTAATGAAGGTATCTTGTTTATTTAGATAAGGGTCAAGCATCTAAGAAGTAAAACTAGAGAAATTAGATTGAAATATATTCAGTGGTTATTGTATCTTTATAATATGATGATACTTATATAATATGATGTACAACTCAAGTACAAAGTCTCCTACCGCGTCTGTCTGTCTGTCTGTCTGTATGTTCGCGATAAACTGAAAAAATACTGAAAAGATTTTCATGCGGTTTTCACCAGTAGATAAGGTGATTCACGAGGAAGGTTTTGGTATATAATTTGTCAAGGATTTTTTTATAATCATGGCGGGACAACGTCTGCCTGTCCCGCTAGTAGATAATAAAGTAAACATTTATTTAAAGTAACATACATCCTAAGTTAAAATTAAGCAGTAATTATTGTAACCGAACGGCTGTCTCGTGGTCACTTAATGTAATTCACAATCTCACTAAGTTTCCACTCTGTTCCACTCTATACACTAGACGCACAAAATAGATAGAAATCCAAAAGGGTTATATTTCTATAAACAAAGGTTTTCATTATGGCTATTCAGTTGTTTTCCACTTTAAAAAAAGAATATAAACATTTAAAAAATCTATGTCTAAATGAAAATTGAAAATAATTATAAATTTGAAACAAAAAACAGGTGGTTACAAAAGGCGTAAGGCTCTCAAATTTTGAGTAAACATAACTATACGAAAATAAAGAAATTGATTGCAACTCATGACATAATTTTCAATTAATTTTACACGACACCATGGTATATCTGGGTGATATTGAATTAAATGTAGTCAGTACATTATGAGGAATAGTGATATGCCCAGTATCATCATTTGGAAAAGTAATGGTTACACAATAGATTCAAATGATAAATCCAAAACAAAGACGTTTTTTAATACTACCGTTAACTTTAAAAAATGAATTCATTTTTGTTCAAAATACATCGTCAACTGTACTAAATATAACTGTACATCAGGTTGAACTGCATCACTGTAACCGCAGAGATATAAGTCATGGATTACTTTCATGAGCATACCAATTTTCTTATTCTGATATTCAACTCTCTGACAATGATCCTTCATTGCAATAAATTTCTACATAATTATTACAATAAAAAGCATTACTGGGCTCGAGAGAAATGCGCTCGCATTCGAAAGAAATTTCATGTGTAAGCGACTGGCGAGCGCTGCGCGCTAACTTACATTTTAATTAATACATTTAATTTACAACATAAATAACGTCACGCATACCCTTCTATACATGCATTATGCTATCATTGCATGTTTGATAAACTGTTCCTGGAATATGTAATTAACATCAGTGTCCACACTATAAAAATATAATTGCGCATAATATGGTGAGCGACCATATCCAGCAGTCATTGCACCTGCTCAGTAATAAAAAAATATAGAACTGTATCGGAAACTTTAGCTTCTTACCTAACCACACGCATAGGCAAACGACAAATAATATTTGTGAATGTTTACAAAGTATTTTTTGGCTTATTTTTTATTGAATCATAATTTGAAGTTAGTCCACCATAAAAATATATTAAAATATTGATATTTACTTAATGCTGGTAATATTGCTTTATTCTTATGACCATATGAAGTAAAAGCAGTCCTGTCCCCTAAAAATTTTAACATTCAATAAGACCAAAGAGTTCTATATATTTACTAAAGATAAAATTAATTAATTAATTATTAATGTATATTTTGTATGAATTTACATATTATATTATTATAAAATTAACCTACAATTTAACCAGTTAATTTCAAAGGGTATGTAAGGTATGGATACGTTCCGTCATGTTAAAAATATTGAATGTAGGATGATAAAAGGTAATTGGAACGTAAGGGTAAAATGACGGATGGCGAAACGTCATTCTCATTTACATGTGTGTATATGTTGTGTGTCATTCAAGCAGTAGTGTGAGTAATGTATATTTTAATTAATTTAATATAAAAAAAATAGCTTTGTACACTTCTCCTCCATATAAACTTTAACTATGCCAAATTTCACGTTCATCTGTTCTCGCAATTCGTTTAAAAAGAGGTACAAAGTTTCCGCTTCACGTATTAATATATAGATTAGTCTAAGCAATAACTCCTTAAGCCCCTCTGAGCACTATTCCCTATAGACAGACAATTTTACTATATTTCTCTAAATATGAAAGATCTATTTAAGAGACAAGAGAGTTTTATCCGTCGATTATTCGTCTTTAGAGATTTCTCATAAGGCACCATAATATGTAAATATTATTAAAACAGCGAACTAACCTGACTTTCTCACTATTAGGATAATTTAATCCAGATATAGGAAGCAATCCCATATAGCGACTGCATAACAAAGTGTATCTAATGCTTTTATATAGCCCGTTATTTTCGTTGATAATAAATTTACGTCTTCCCTCCATGCTGCGTTTGTAATTTGGTATATATTTGATCATAATTTGATCACAACTTATATAAAAACACGAAATTTTATTAAATGTAATAATTTCAAACTTGTGTCCTCTATATAAAAGTGAACGACGGATTGGATTCTAAGAACGCGGTTTTATATATGGAGATATATGAGAAATAAACATATTTAGTGACAGAGGCGGATTAAGCTAGTGCGGATCTTGTATCAATAATTTATATTTATACTAGCGGACCGGGCGGACGTTGTCCTGCCTTGAAAACAAAAAAAATCCTAAAAGTCGATCGCAGCGCCACCTACCGGTTCCAATTGTGAATCTAAACCATTCTCGGATCCACTCGAACACGCACAAAAAATTTCATCAAAATCGGTCCAGTCGTTTAGGAGGAGTTCAGTCACATACACACACACACAAGAAATATATATATTAAGATAATCAAAATATTATTTGTGTCAATATCTCTAATGCATCTTCGATCGCCAATAACGGGTATGAAAATCTCACCACCATTCGGCGAGCTTGAATTATATGTTTTTTGTAGGTGGTAGAGCTACGCTGAAACTATTACTGCTTTCAGCATGAATGGGTCGGCTCGTCCGGGGTAGTACCACCCTCTCATAGAAAACCGACGTGAAGTAACGGTGCTTGCATTGTTGCGTTTCGTTCGGTCAGTGAGAGCGCCGGAAGCCCAACTCCCCTCTCTCCCCTTCCCCTACTCCTTCCCCTCCCCCCAAACACAGGGTGGCAACGCACTTGCGACTCCCCTGGTGTTGCCAGTGTCCATGGACGGCGGTGATCACTTAACATCAGGTGGTCGCCTGTTCGTTTGCCTCCAATGACATAAAAAAAATGTCTTGAACTGCAGCTAACATAACAAATTGTGCTTCAACAAATCGTCTTACGATGTAGTAACCATTTGCGCTATATTGTTACTACTTTACAATTTAAGTTTGCTTGTCGCTACCTAAAGGTTGTTTCTCTTCTTTCTAAAACTTAAATATACAAAATTTTATGTACACAGTGTTCGCCGCACGGCGGGTGTTTTTTAATGTTCGTGTACAAATTACATATTATGTGCATAGTGACGTGCTGCACAACACTTAAATAGCTGATACGTCTATCTGTCGTATGGACGGCGCTGCGATGAATTTGTTCTCTAGTTTCATTGTCTGAGCCTTAGATCACCATCAGTGAGTAGTCCGATAAAGCTGTGAAGACCTATCAGGTCAATAGCGTAGTCAGTTCGAAAAAAAGTGAGTGAGATTATCCTTTGCACATTGTTGTTGAGAGATCTAGCGGTGCAAGCCTTGATACCACCGGTAGTTTACTGCGCACCTCACTAGACCCTTGTGTTGCTATCATAGCGGCCGAATGAAATAAAATTTAGCGTCCACTTCTATATGTAGTCCGATGAAGCTGACCTTGCCAGGTCAATAACGTAGTCAGTACGAAAAAAAAAAGAAGTCCACTTCTATAAATACAGTTTCTCTAGATTTTAATCATGTCAAAACTACTAAAGGTATCCGCATTGTATGCCAAATTCTTCACAAAAAGTTCTAGGTTATTTTTTTTTTGATTCGATTGACCCTTTGCAACGAAACGGAGTGAAATTGGCTAGTATAGTACTAAAATGCCATTGTTTAAAACCAGACATATATATAACAAACTTTTGTAGAGATTTATTCTGAACACACGTAGATCTATGCGACAGCAAAAAAAAAATTGCACACGTGGGAATCACGCACATAGTTTGCCTACGTATAGGACTCCCAGACGTGCAGTTTTTTTCTGTTATTTCTAAATTTTCCTTAAATAAATCGAGAAAAGTTTTTTGAAACGTAATTTATACTAGGCATTTAAAATGCGTGGGCGCGTAGCGTTTACTATTTCTGCTAATCCGGACCTGTTCAGTGAAGCGTTGAAGGGAGGAAATTACATAAACAAAAATAAACCGAATGAAGCTTCGAGTCGTAAAGATGAAAATAAACAAAACGTTGACACTTGTTATTGGATAAGCGATGTTATTATTTGTAATCAAAATATTGGTACACACTCCGACGTGTTTTCGAAGTGAATACGTTTATAGGCGATGACGTAATCAATCGAGTATACTTGACTCTTGTCGTCATCAACTATGCGGTTTCACTTCTATCGTGTGGTCATAAGCATAAAGGTTTGTTTCTACTTTATATACAACCGTGCATTATATACAAGCGTCTCATTAAGAACGATTATATCAGAGGGAGTTTGAAAATAGCACTAGTGACAGAGAAGTTGAGGAGTAATAGGTTAGTATGGTATGGGCATAACATGAGGAGAGATGAAAACCATGTAACCAGAATTGTTTTAAATATAATGATGACGTATCAGTTTAGGAGTAAAGACGAAATTGGTATGGATGGTTTGTGTGAAAAATTATATGTGTATAAAATGTGTGAATACTGAGATGACATCTGACAGGGGAGAGTGGGATAAGGGCAAAAAGATGATGATATAGTAGAGAACGAAGGCGCGGCTATGAAACAGTTCAGATGTTAGACGCATTTTTAAATGATTTTAATTATGACACAATCCGTTCCAACAGAGCTATAACTACATGTCATAAAAATAGTAAAGAGAAAGAAGCGGTAAACAAGAAATAAATCCTTAAATTCACACACCGTCACATACAGCACATGTATGTAAATAAAAACCGCTGGGGGTAACAAATCTTCCGCTCAGCACTTCGTTGGTTTCACGCATCCCTTCATATAAGGCAAGTCAATAAAAGATGTTATTTATACAATCGAAAAGTTAGAGAGAGTTCATATTAGTAAACCGTCTACCATTTTTAAAATATATTGGAAATTAACTTACTAAGCAACCGATTTTATAAGAATGTTCCTTTTTTTTGTTTATTTGAATTTATATATCTTTGAAAGTATTTGTGGGATTATAAAGTCTTTTTTCATCCTAAATATAGCTTATACTGACGAAGTTTGTAGCTTATGTAACATCACTCTGTGTATTCTTGGAGCAGAAAAATTATCATACAAAAGGTACGGCAGAAAGTAAGTACGCGGCACCGGGAGACGAGAACTGAGCATCACCGCGTAGAGTCGAACTGTGAATGCCTATGACAGCGAGACCTCATGCCGCGCGACACGGTGGCACAGTCGTCTCTCAACGTAACAGTTAATCTTGTTAAATTTGTGGACGAGATAATATTGGTTACTCCAAACGATGAGCTGTAACTAAATATTCTTAGGAAATTGTCCTTTCTTGAGACATATCGGATGTGCACTGAAAAAAAAGGTGCAAGACATACAATATTTTTTCGAAGTGAAAGCTTTTTTACCTTCGTTGTAGTTTAGAACTCAATGGAAGGAAAAAGTGACAAACATATAAATAGAGAATAAGACAAAGATAATAAAAACAATGGTTAAGTATAATAATAAAAATAGTTAAGTAAAACAATAACAAGTTACAGTTAAGTATACATTTATACATTAATAAAAATTATAAGTATTGTTCATTGTATAAGCTGCACTACACTTGAGACGATTTTTCAGTAACAAAACAAACGAAATCAGAAAAAAGGTGCGGACCAAGAGTCAGCAGAGCGAAAATAAAAAAGAGGTGAGAGAGAGAAAGAGATAGAATACATTATACAATGTTACTTTCTGATATTCTTGATCTACTGAGTACTGATTAATTAATGTATGTATGAACCCCTTCGTATTATAAACCCTTAGAAAAAGATGTCATAACCAGTGTAGTGTATTCACTTGCATAATTTACCTATATGGATCTTTTATCAATTTTTGAAGGTTTCATTTGTAGCTCGTGTGAATTTCAAACATATTTTATACTAATGGATGCTGTTTCTTATAAATGTCTAAAACCCCTATGAGGCCAACTTTTTGGATGTAGAAATGTCGGAATATTGTTGTCATACATTTTATGGGCTTATTATTTGACTTTCGACGACATTAGACAATGCGGTAGAATACGAAAATTATGTCCGACTAAATCTTTCTCACAATAAATCGGATGTCACACCTGAAAACCCGCAGTAATGGCACGCTAAGGTGTGTCATATTTCAGGATCTGTAAGTTTATATTCAGCCTATAAGCGGAAATCGTAGGGGGTCCGGATGCGAATATATTGCTACCATCATGCACTTGGTAGACAAATTCATATTGGTTTGTTACGTTTCTCGAGAAGTTACAGGCAGATTTGCAGATTGGTGTTACACCGGCGACAAGCTATAGATGAATTGTAGTCACCTTACCAGTGATTGTTGATTGTTGAAAAATAAAAGCAATTAAAAACGTAATACGTATGTATTTAATAATATAACTAATTCCTAGACCTAGACCTAGCGACTCGCCCTAGCTTCGTATGAACACGTCTTCCCTCTTCAGACTACGAGTCGGGGCCCTGAGGGGTCAACACCTGCCGGGTCAGGTAGAAGCACTGCAGAGGCCGTTCCTGCCCAACCGGTTAAATGGCGCAAGAAGAACACCGAGGGGGTTTAGTCAGTAGAAATCTGACATTCTCACCTATGCTGCCCGGCTAGGTGCAGATCTCCAAGAGGATACACCCACGAGAAAAAAAAAGCTTTGTATGTACACAATGTGCTAACGTGGAGTCACAAATATTTAAACAACTTCTCAATTTTTAGGCTCTGATATTTACAGTTCATCAAATTCATATAAAGTATTTAAGAAACTATACTCAAACAACTTTTTTTGTTGCAGGTAATTTCCAATCGATGATATCTTCTGAGATATTTATTGGAATGATATATTTTAAATGGCCAACGCAACTAAAAAAATAATTGAACACATATTAATACTGTATGGAATAAAATATATAAAAATAAATATGCAAAAATAAACAACTAAATTGTATAATGATTATAGTTATAGATTGTTTACTTTTCTTACCCATGTAGTTAAAATAAATTGGTTATTCATATTTAGTTGCTGTTACCCGTTTTTGATCCGATCTATAGATACTCATTTTAGCTGTGTAAAAAAATATTATTACCAAGAATTCAGGAGAAAATTACGACAAGATTATACGTGAACTGTCGCGTTTGTAATTTATTTTATTAACCTTAAGAATTTTAAATTATAAGTCACTTATCATTTGGATACGGGCGACACGTAGCTTTGTTGTAGCAGCTCCCTGCGGCACGTAGCACAATAAATAAATGTTTCATTTAGAATGATGTAATTATATATAGATGAAGTTGTTTTACTTTACTACCTTATTACGTTATTATAAACTCCTTTTCTTGTCCGTCTTTTCGAGTTGTCATGATTTCTATTTTGGAATTCATTTTAATGACTTAATGTGGCCTTTATAATATTTTACTGACTACAATGACCTTCAAATGATTTATACGGACTTATTATGTGCTTCCGGTGTCGCTACAATAAGTCCGAGACGCGACGATTGACACTAGATATAAAACGAAAGATGTCGTTGGTCGGCGGGGACTCATATGTCGAAGTTTAGTTATAGTTATAGTAGTAGTTATAGTAGGTATAGTTTAGTATTAGTTGTAGGGCGAAGCTCCGCCCCATTAAATAGTCACAGTGCCTATAGAGTGTTAATATTGGTTTTCCTGACAGACAGATACGTGGTTTCGTAATAGAATGAAATTTTGTAATTAATTACAATTTATTTCTGAATTAGATAGAGACTTGAAATTTTAAACATAGCAGTAAATTGAAGGACAAATAAACACATAATTTGTCCCTAAAATTTCATACACACAAGACTGGATCTAGAATTTAATTATAAATAAAGAAAAACACACCTATATAGGTGTTTGACTACGGACTAGCAATTTATAAGGTGTTAGCTAAACAGAAAATACTTTACCATCCTGCCATGTTGCATCTCGACATTTTCCTTTAATAAAAAAAAACACACACTTTTCATAAGACAAAGATAGCAAAATATAATATAACTTTTTCACATTTTTCAGGATCGAATTCGTAAAGACAACATTTTTTTTATACATCACCAGCCATTTTTATCACAATGACTAATGCGGTTGATGCCTTTACATAAATTTCTTTATCTATGCTCCATTTTTTAACACCACGCGATGACTAATGACGCTAACACTGAACTCGCTTCACTATCTTTCGAGTAATACATTATTTATCGATATAATTATATATTAGCATTATACTCGTAGCCTATATCACTATAATTAACTATCATAAGTAACATTTATGATATTTTTACAAAATATCATCAAAATGTTTGTAAAACTAAATATGACCTTAATTGAACTAAAATCTCATAGAAAACGCCTGTCGCAATCACGAAACATAACGAGAAATCAGGCTTGAGCAGGTAGGCATTTGTAATTATAACATTGGGTCCAATATATTTGACACGTAGTAACACATCATGTTTTAATTTCATAGATATATCGAGGGAGCCACTATTGTTGACCTGCGATACCGCGCTATTGACTGTATCGGGGGTGTTACTAATGACCTCAAACGCTATTGGTTGAAATGGTCAGCTCTTTATGTATCTTGATACCTGAAAAGGCGACCGATGACTGGATGCTGGGCATAGTCGCTCAGACAGTTGGGTTAATCACACCTACCGATAATGCGTCGTAACTATAGTCAGTGTTGTGTTTCTGTAGCGGTTAACGTTATATTCAACTGTCGATTAAATCATAACCATGACGGCACTATGGAAGACACATCCTTCTACATGGACGCCATTTAATCGCTGCCCCGACAGATATTTAAAAAAACGTATGTATACATTATAATAAAATATATCGACCAAAGTAATTCGAAACTTTACAACTGACTCAGAGCTTTCGTTGGAGGAAAAGATTGTGATGACAGTGGAAGGGCTTTTTCTAAGTCCACGTGGCTAACTAAAGTTACAAATCTATCGCCAAGCACCTGTTGATGTATTCTGGCAGCTACACTTGAGAGCCGGTATTAAGATTTACCATGTTACACCAAGCCGTCATTGAACATCAGATGAGATTATGGTCAAACGCTAAATCTATATAGAAATTAAGAACATGGTGCTTGTCTTAAAAATAAAAAAACTTATTTATGTACTTCACTGGTCTTTTTTATACTTTATCGGTGTTATTACAAAAAAGTTAAATACGCATTGAACACTGGCTTTAAAAAGGTCTCGTATTAAATGCTCCGCGGTCGCTGAATATTCGCCATCTTGCTCTTTTGTCTCGCTTTGGTTACGTTAGGTTAGACTTGTGAAAAAGGATAACGCGAACTTGCCTCGGGCGAGCGTGGTTCATTTATTACGAAACCTTTTTAAACCAAGTATTTAATACGTACTTAACTTTATTGTAATAACACGGATAGGTTTTAGAGTTGTGTTTGACCACATATCTTACTTGACGTTAAATATGCATGTAGTTTATGATTATAAATGCGCTAAATTTAGAGGGCGACTTGCTCTCAAGTATAGCTACAGAAACACACGTACAAGTGCTCAGATGCAAATTTTGAACTTGAGGGCTGTAATAATTAAAATAAGTATGTAACATCTATTATATATAAAATGTCACTTTTAAAAAGTTTTAAATAAAAATTTGACCCCCCTAAATATAGCTCAGAGTGCTTATCTGCAATTCTTAGATTACTAGAACATAGAGTGCTAGGGAGGGCGACGTTTAGTAAATTGCTCCGTTTACGCCGAGCCGGCTACGTTTCCCGTTCGCACCTGAGCTTACCCTGTGGCTTTGTGTAATTATTTATCTTCATATTTTATTACACGATCATACCGTTCTTTCTATTCTTTATTTTCTGTAAATAATAAATAAGGTTCTCGTTTACGTACCAAATATTAAAGAGTTGTAACTCTTTGGTATCTTAATGGTTCAGTCGTTGCTGTGCTGTGAGAAACCAGAGGAGTTTGGATAGTGTATGAATAGCGATCCGGTTAGGCACAGTCCACCATAAAATATTATTACATGAATGGAGGTCATGACACGCTGTCGGACATACCTTATCCCAGTCTTAAGTATACCAGGTGAAAGTTTAGACAGTAGCAATATTTATTGACGATTAAAATCAATCAATTAAAAAATAGATGCTTAATATTTAACCTAATTATCTAGAAAAATACTAAAATTATATGCAATCACATAGGTTTTATTTCTCGAACTGACTATGCTATTGACCTGGCAAGGTCTTTACAGATTCACCGGACTACAAATCCCATAGGTGTATTTGTTAAAGCAAAGTCAGTGACCGTCGCGCGAAGTAAAAGTGAAGTGTGAAAGATCGTGAGAACAAACGTCCAACTAACAAAGGATAATTTTTCGAAGTATGAACAAAAAAAAAGGGTTTATTGTCCGTTTTATTATCGAAGGTTATTAATTAATAGATCTTAACTAATAAATGATTTCTGATCTTAATTTCAATATGTCAATGACTTTTATCTAAAGTAAGATAAGGAAATGGTGAGATTTTTTGTTAGTGATGCATAAACTCGAAAAAATACTTAACCAATTTCTAATCAATATCAAAATTACTTTATTTAATTTATTAGTAAAAATCGAGGCAGTCATAAGGACTGCTGGTATAATTGAAAACTCAAAACAATGGAATAACTATGTGCTAATAATGGAAATTACTAACGTTAGTCTGGTTTTCACATCTATTGGCACTCCGAGCAATATTTATGTACATTTTTATACAGTTTATTAATAAATCAAACATATTATAGGCTGCACATGCTCAATACGTCACAAGCATATCGATGATCCTTCACTAGCTTGTCGACGTCATCGGTATTGTGAACCCATAAGTTTTATCTATCAATAATCGCTCAACACGGCTAAGAAGTTTTCACTTACAACATCAGATATTGTCAAAATATGAAAATCTGTATAAGATATAAGTCATTGTTATTACAAAAGTGATAATTCAGGGATTGTCAAATCAAGTCCCAATTCCCAAAAGTGCACTATAGTACGGGCCGAAAGGTAGTATTGTGTGGAATTGGGGTCATTATAAAGGGACTACACTTCGGAGACAGAGCTGGTTATTTAAGATTAAAGTTGGACAAGTTTGTTACTTAATAACACTTGGTTTTATTGATAGTCACCCTAATTTTGTTAGGTTATTTGTGAACAGATCATAACATTAAATCAATCGAATTTCTAGTACAGAACGCCTAAACCCACAACGGACTGCGACATGTTTGTAGTCAGTTTTCTATGAAATAAAAAAATGAATAATTGAAAAAAACGCGAACAAAAGCGAGCTTTGCTTCATGGCATTTGCGTTCGACCAGCCTGCATTGGTGTGGAAAATTAAGCCGGATAGCGCAATGCAGAGTTAGTAAAGAGAAAAATCAATCAAATATTGAAATTTAGAACTGCGCACTTGTGCAAACACTCGACAAAACTGGATTCGTAAATTATATTATAACTTTTTATTTAATTCTCTTTTTACATGGCTAATGACAAATAGTTAAGACAGTATTACAGTTTTTACTAAATATTTAGAGTTTGGTAGACGTAAATTGAAAAATAATTAATGCTTCCTCTACCTGAAAAAGTTTAAATACTTTGTCCTTTCAGAGATATATTGATAATAGTCATGCAGCGAATATTGATAGTGTAATCGTAACGTTCGTTTTTTTTAGGTTAGTATTCGGCTTCTCAAATAATCGTGCTAATATCTTACGAATACTATTAACACAAATTAAAATCCTAACTAATATTATAAATGGGAGTGCGAGTTTGTTTATAACGCTTTCACGCCTTAACTACTAAATCAATCATCAAGAAATATTGTACATACGTTTTCAGGTTGTACAGAATAAGTACCTTTTATCAAGAAAAATATACTACTGTTCCTATAAGACATGGGCAAAAGCTAGTATTTCATATTTTGTTTATTCAAATTGTGAACGGAATATTAAATAATGCAAGAAATAACTGTTTCAACCAAGTTTTATCATTTAGCCTGTGTAGCCTCTCTTTTTTGTAGAAAAATAAGTGTTTTCGGTTTACCGGCAAATAGTAAACAAACGATGAAATTAATCGGGAATGACACGACAATTTCCGTATTATAAAGCCGTTAATGTGTGTGTCCGATCAGTATTTTGTACTGGTCTGTCAATCAACTGTCAAATTTGAATCATATAGAGGTGTCGCCAGATTAAAAAAATTACTTCTATCGTGTGTCTTGACGTACACTGCTTTTGTTTATTTCAGGCTCCACCTAGTGGTAGAATCTACCGAAAATTTGTTATCATAATTTAACAGAAGTTTCTATTGTATTCTTATTTAAATAAAAAATGTGTGCGTGTACTAGTGTACACACGTAAGAAGTGAAACTTGTTTAAGGCCTTATTTTTCGCAAAATGATCTATATGCAACTTTCCAGAAATTGGTTAAAAAACCCTTTCTTTCTTTATGGCAAACAATTTCATTAATATATTAAAAAATAAAGTTAAATTAGATAAAGTTTAAACAAAAGGATTTTATTATCATAGACATGAATACAAAAAAGATGGCGCGTAACGGAAAAATGTGACGCGTAACCGAAAAATGTGACGGTAAATTTTTTTCCAACGCCGATAAAGAAGTTTCACTTCAAAAATATATATGTACTCGAAACAGCGTTCCCGATTATCGATAACGTATATTCGTATTCAAAAAATTAAATCCGTTACATCGTTATATGCTTAACTATGATTAGCATATTTAAATATAAAAAAGTATCAAGTTCGTAATATACAAAATTACCAAAGATTGTTCAGAAGTGACATAACCTCAAAACGGCACCGCAGTAGCGGTCGGTGAACGCACTGCATTTAGTATATTCGCAACTTGATAATTTTTAAGTTAAAACAAAACAGTTTCGTCTCGGTTTGGTTAGGTTAGCTTAAAAAAATGATAATGCGAGCCGTACGCGGTAGCGGTCGATGAGCGCGGTGTGCATTATATACGTAACTACCGAAAAAAATAATCTTCAGACTAATTATGCCACATTGATTATGAGTTTTTTTTTAATATTATTGTGAGCAATTAAGCGCGTCAGTATATTTGAGTCAACTAGCTGATTAAAATATACTCGCTCGAATAATGAAGATAATACAAGGTTGAATAAAAGTAAGTTATTACCTACTTTGTCTGAAATAAAAAAAAGACATGTCGATTTACTTCGAAAACCTGATACACTAGCAGCGAAATCACATTTAATGAACACTCAAGCTTGTATATCTTGCTGTTGATCCATCAACGTATGAAATATAATACTAGCATCATCCTTATTTATGCCGTTCTGTTATTTTTGACTCTTTTTGCTCTACATTATCCCCGAGCTACCAAGTTACAGAACTAGTTTATATTATTCTATTTATTTCCTGATAAGGCGCTTCCGTACGTCAAAACTACCACCGGTTTGGAAAACAACCCAGTCATCTAGAAGAACCCTCAAGGAACTCGATCTGTTTTATCTTTTCAGGGTACATATTTTTATGAAAATACATAACGGTTACATACGCTTTTAATAGATTCACAGAGAATGATGTTATTACCAGACATCACCATAGTTCACATATTGATCCACTCTAATAAAATAGCCTTTAAAAATCAAAACTCGCTTCACATGACGCTTAATCCACTATCAGGGAAATCGGTAGTATGCTTTGGGACTTCGTTGTAAAACCTAATATTATTACCTAAAAAACTGTTACTGATCTTACTGAGCCTGAAACATGGAATGACCAATTTCCTCCTCTCTATTTTCTTCACGCGCCTATCTGGCGTGGGGAAACCGTTTCAGGACTGTGCCCTATGCGGTGGCCATTGTTTCGACGCCTGAACATGTTCAGACGTGTCTGTTTATTGAATCGGCCGGCAATAATAGCTTCCTGATTTCTCAGTTTTCGTCGGCGCGACTGCTCGTATCTTGCCCCGTAGGGCGGATCAGAGAGCGTGCCTGTGGTTTGAAAGTCACCCTTCTTCTAATACGGTAACCACGGATGTCGGACCCTCTTGTGGGTCGTTCGGGCGCTCTTGTGTGCAGAGGCGCGATGTTTCGGAGATGAACATGCGCAGATTCATCTGCCTTTTTAAACATTCTGCTAGCGAGGCTGCTGACGAAGTCGTCGAGGCTTTCTATCTTGAGGTCGCGAGTGATGGTCTTGTTCCTCACGTATCGTGGGGCCGCGACTATCACTCTTAGCGTCATGCTTTGTTGGGCTCATAATCTGCGCTTAAAATTTTCTGAATCGCAACCGAACCACGCCGGGGCGGCATACGTGAGGCGCGATCTCACGTAGGTTTTGTGACCAATTTGTCAGTGGTTCTAGTATTTCAATAATGTTGGTTTTTATAAAAATCAAAGTCAAAAATGTTTTCGACTGATATTTGTAAATTTTTATACATGTGAAGCTTATGTCATTCCTCAATTGATAGGTAAAAATTGTCATTAAATCTTTTGGGAAAATCTCGCCAAGAGGTCCATATAGTGTGACTTTCTCGGGAAGAGCTTACTATAGAAATTATACTTTGATGTAAACTCCTCATAAACATAGGTCTTTATAAAGAATCATAAAGCATATCCTCATGAGTAATGTTGGGGATGATGGGACCGTGTAAATAGGCCCCACCAGGATATGCGGTAAAATAAATAAGTGCAACTCAGCACCTCGTATGGAGCAGCAGCGTCCCAGGAAATGTGCGGTGTCTGCGGATTATTCTACAGACGGCCGGGGGCAGCGGTGCCGATGATGTGAGATATTATATAACTTAGAAGTCACAGGAAAAAAAAACTTAAAACGATAAAACACGTTTCGACGGCGGCGGTATGAAGCGAACTGTCATGAAAAAACAAATCGGTGCGGTGCGTGATATTTTCAATTTGTTCCATTATTCTTCTCATTTAAATTATTTTCCTCTTTCAATAATTTTGACGGCCAGGAAGGTCCTTTTTAGCGCCTGCATGCTCCGTACTCGATCAATGAGGTACAAACCAGAAGCACATCTCATTATTTGGAGCGCAACTATTAATTATTTATTTATAAGAGGCCAATCAAGTAGCTTAGTCTTTGTTTCATTAAAATCGGTCCACTCTATCAAAAGTTATTGTAATTTGAATGACGGCTCGAGGTAAGTGCGAGAGAAGAGTAGTAATCTATACTAGTATTATAAAGCTGGAGGGTTTGTTTGGTTGAACGCGCTAATCTCAGAAACTACTGATCCGATTTGAAAAATTAAAAATGTTAAAGTGTTAGATAGCTCATTTATCAATGAATGCTATAGGTTAGATATGATCATGGTAAGGCCAATAGAGGCGGAGCACTAATGAAGAATGTTTCAAAATCGGGTTTTTTGTTTCTTTTGAGAGCTTCCACTGTGTTAGTGTTAGCCCAAAGTAACGATTCCACGCGGACGAAGACGCGGGCAAAAGCTAGTTATACTATAAGAATACTTTTAAATAAAAAAAAAAAAACAGAAAATGCTCAGGTAGAAATTCATTTTTTCCTTTCCAAGTATCGCTTTCTGGAGACAGTAATTTAATGTAATTTCGATTCCAACACCTGATACTTATTGAAGAGAAGGCATTTTTGTAGTCATTTGAATTCATAACAGAATTTTATTCCTTTAATTAAAATGTAAATATACGTTTAATATTTTATAACATACCTTTCTGAGGAATATTTTTATAGTACCTGTAGATTTCGCTGTGTTTTGAAATCGCCTAAACGTCGCGGGCTGATGTAATGATTCTAGCCGTACCTTTCCTTGGGAAGATGCCTTTGGCCCAACAGTGTGAATCTTACAGGCTGGCATTACCATTATATAATGATTGTCGTATAAAGAAGACTGTCCTTAGCATAAACAAGGGTATTAAGTCCTCCTTATTATTTCTGCATCTTGCTGTCACCGGCTTTAATTGCGTTTCTGACTGTTGATTCTTTGATCGGGAATATTTATACTAGCGGACATTTTAACAATAATCTCTCAAGTAAGAACGTGTAGAGTTCAATACATATTTATTTTTTTTGAAGTGAAACTTCTTTATCGACGTAGGGAGGAATTTTAGAGCATGTAAAAACGTATGTAACGTTTTTCGGTTACGCGCCATGTTTATTTCTAAAAGTGCGCTCACAATAATCAGATTCCGTTTTTTTTTTAATTTGTTTTTTTTTTCTGTAAAGTTGTAAATATAGTAGATCATTTTTCGAAAAATGATGTCATAAAAAAGTTTCATTTCTTACGTGTGTACACTGATACACGCACGTATTTTTTAAATTTACAGACATACGAGAAAACTAGGAACGTAAAAGTGGTTAACTTGGCGAGATCTGCAAATATGGAGTATTTTAGCAATTAATGACAGTTTTTGTAGGCGACATCTCGTTTTAATTATGTAGATGATTAAATGATTTGTTTTAAGATGGTAAACACATTAAACCTGGAGGAGTACTGTCTCAAGTGTAGCTGCAGATGCACACTTACAGGAGCTAGTCGGCAGACTTTTCAACTTGAGAGTAGTGGATACTCGAAAGAATTAGCAGGGTCCATACGATTATGCGATGGATTTATTGCAATGTTTGCCTAACCGAATATACTGGTTCTTTACAAGTGTTCGAACAACATCGATCGAAGCGGTGCCCTAGCCCGTCACTATAGAGCCATACCATTGGAAATAAAGACTTCTATCATCACTTAATGTCTCACAGGCGGTACACTAAAATGAGTGCATAATTGTGAATGAATTATAGAGTCATTTCAAATAGTCTCGCGTCGCTTGTGTCCTTATAAAAACAACTTTAAATCATTCAGGTAAGGTTGAATTTGTAAAATCATAAGTTTATCGCCTAACTGTAATCATATTGGGGAGTTTAGAGATTCTTGTGTTTTCATATGATTTAATTTCCATGATCAACTGTGTGTATCTTATAAAATTAACGTATGACGAAATTACGAGTGTTTCTAGAAACACAAGCATTTAGAAACGTAGGACATAAAATTAGAAGTTTGAAATAGTATGTGTAAAAATATTTGTGTTTGCATTCTTCTTTGAGAATTTACCGGATTAACTGCTTTTACTTTAACAAATTTCACGCATTACATGGGCTATATAAAGGTCATCAGTAAGAAATTAAAAAGTTAAAGACACGCTCTAAGAATATTCCGTTAAGTGCTTTTGTTTTTCTTTTGTCGAACTGACAACGTTATTGACCTAGCAAGGTCTTAACAGCTTCACCGGACTGCACCCGTTAAGTGCGTTTCTCATAAAATCTAAGATATAAAATATATGGCCTAAGGTAAAAATTATACTTCAATTAAATAACAGAACTATATTTACATTTTAGTTACTTACAAACTGCGAATAGCAATAAGTTTAGAATGGAGTAACTTATTATTACCATAATTAAGTAAAGCTGTTTGAATGAGGGTGGACGAAATTCTAAGTTATAATACTTGCAATAAGATAGGTTAATTGCGGTCTGCGAGACGTAGAAATTACTAAGCTAGGTAGGAATGCGGCTAACGTGTTTTGTTAGCTGAGTTTAATTCTACAAATGTAAGAAATTATGTTTACTTTGTAACTGTGTTTTAGAAGGAAATTCTCTAATTTATATAACCGGTTGTGAGCTGTTGGTTATAATTTCTTTCTTTTTCTCGAACGAAGTGCACGCTGTAGATATTTGTTTACACGAATTCATTATTAAATATTAGAGTTAATATTACATTAATAAATTGTTATTTAAACTGCAACAAAAAACGTTTGAATTTATTTGCGCGACGTTCACTTGAATAAGTTACATTTAACACTAGTTATATTAGTAACTGAAAGAACAGAAAGCAATAAACGCGTCGTTGGTTGACGGTTGAAATCAACGTTGATTGAACCTGCATGTTGTAGGTCAGATGGGGCGGGCCTTCATAGCTTCACTGTGCTTTGGTGTGAGCGCATAATGTACTCAGCTTGAAATGGCAACTAGCGTAAGGGTGTCAAAGTAGCCACACCTTGGCTGGGGTTATAGCCTTGCATGCAATATAGCATCTTGAGCTAAACTAGTCATTCGAGTTCAGGTAACTAAACATGTATACATATAGCTATCCGCAAATTGTGTTGTAATTATGTAGCTGTCTGTACCCGCGACTGGGTCCGCATGAAATTTCAATTATATACATAGTGGTTAATAAAATAATTGGATTGTAATGTGTATTAAAACTCAACATCGGCGATTTAATTGGTCTTACCCTTTGTGAACGAATTTATTCTCCGACACTACAGCATCTAGTTGTACATCTTATACATTTGTAAAACAATTAGTTGGTAGTAGTGCTATTTCTAAACGCACCTGGCTAGCTACCCCCTCAAGTAAAAAATCACTAAATACCTTTTTTGCATCTCAAAAACCGCGCAGAGCCACGGATACTGCTTGTATAATATTACCTAGCTACCTACAATTACTACCTCCATGATTGTAGTGAACACATATATCTAATATCCTGAAGTATTTTGAGCCATAAAAAAGAATTAACCCATGAAGTACTGTCCGTTTTAACACTTATTTTATGGTGAACATAAAAATATTTTTACTGCCTCTTGGCATATTTTTCGTTCCACAGCTGGATTGAAAATGTGGATTTATTAAAAAAATATCAAAAGCCATTATACTGTGCCTTTTATTTACAACAAAGTGTCTATTATTTAGAGCTATTACATTGTGAAGAAACAATTTCGTAATATAGTCAGTTACTTTTGAATATGATACGTCAAACCTGGATACTTCATTACCTACATGATATAAAACAAAGTCCCCTACCGCGTCTGTCTGTCTGTCTGTTCGCGATAAACTCAAAAACTACTGAACGGATCTTTATGCGGTTTTCACCAATGGATAAAGTGATTCACGAGGAACGTTTTGATATATAATTTGTCCAGGATTTTTTTTATAATCAGAGCGGGACAACGTCTGCCGGGCCCGCTAGTATCAACTAAAAGTTATAGCATTCACTATCGGACTGCGACTACCTCTGAACTTGCATCATCGTAACTCGACATATTCATACTCAACATAATAAATGTTATATAATATGTTTGCTTTTGTAAGAGATTGAATCGCATTATCTTACCTACTCTTCTCTCGAATTTAACTCGAGCCATCATTCAAATTACAATAACTTTTTATATAGTGGACCGATTTTAATGAAACAAAAACAAAATATCACTCGAGGTTATACTTTATGATTTTCTTTGTGAGGTCTTAACGTATAAAGGTAGTATTTTAACTGTGATGCATATTCAAACAAACAAACAGACAGACATTTCTAAAAATGATTGAAATGTATTTTATTACTTATTCCTAGGCACCTGCAACATTTTTTTTCACAAAAACCGAAAAGTACAGACACTTTAGATTTACGTTCTTATTATAGGTATGGTATCTGCATTGATATACAAACACCCAAGATGCACACTTAATGTCTCACAGCCGGCCGACAAAAATGAGTTCATAATTTAGGAGTACGCACTCATTTCGAATTTACTTGCATCGCTTGCGTCCTTGTAAAAGCAACTTTAAATCATTCAGGCAAGGTTGAATTTGCAAAAATGAAAGAAGTTTATCGCATAACTATAAGCACGTATGTATATTGGAGAGTTTTTGCAGGACGGTTTTGAGATCTACTTTTATTCGAGACTGTGTGTTCTTGGGTTTTTATATGTCAATGGGTAGATGTATAAATAATCCGTAAATGTTTTGACGTGAATACGTCTTTAAATTTGCTACCATACAGGGGTAATCCAAATAACCTAATGATAACAAAATCGGGGGCTACAGTTTGGCAATGTAGCTTCGAATCTATTCTTTGCATCTAAAATTAAATTATACCATTGAATAGCTAAAGGATCAAAGAATTCATTACGGTTAGTCAGAACTGTAACACATCACATGCGGTGTAGGGGGAAGCGCCGCAATTTTGGGGTAAATCTGCTGCGTTTTCAGCGTTAGGCACTTGGTCTTTATTTACACAAATATCCCGATATCTTCATTTAATATAAAGTTTTAAAAAACCATAATTTTTGTAAGCAATACGGGTTCATTGATGTACATATATGTTTTCTAGCATTGGAGAAAAGAAGAAGTGGACCGAGCGATATCTTGCTTATGTTTTTTTCCTCAGTAAATAAAATATATTGTAAAGATAATAAACGACGCAGACGACGGCACAGGTATCAGTTAGTTTAAAATGAAATAGAAAGTGTGAACAAATATCCTATACTTTAGCATGCCTTTATCTTTAGGTAAATTATTACTGTCATTGTCGAGTAGGTAATGACATTAAAAGTTGCTTGCGATTATTTCAATGAACTAACAAGATAGTGATCGTCTCGTTATAACCATAGTAATTAAATTAATTGTAAATTGTACCACCAATATTACAAAACATAGAGTCAAATATCACAAGATTATGAATAAAATATAAAATCCACTAAATGATATTCCAAGATTCCACCAAAAACTCTTTAACAAATATTTACGATAAAGTGTAATCTAGTGTCGACATATGAAACTTATTGGAATATATCTAAACTATCTCAATAGCTAGTTTGAATAATAATCAAAAGATGTCGCTAGTCACTGCGTGGTGTGATTCTTATAAACGTTTACTTTTAAACCTTATTAATTACGTGAGGTAAAGCGGCGTGCAAAATATTTTGCTCCTTATTTACACTATTTCAACGCCGCAGATTGTAATGAACATAAGGACGTATGATCGTCAAAACTATTACCGCTTTGAAGAATAACTCAGTCATCGAGAAGAACCTGCAAGAAACTCGATACGGTTTATATTTTTTATATATTAGTTTTGTTTGCAGCTTTGAGCTCGCGTTAACGTATATTCCATTTATCCCTGGAGAACAGTAATTTATGTATAAATTAAAGGCACCCTATAATCTTGTCTATACTTCTAACAACATGTGTGCAAGATTTCATAATGATCGGTAGAATATCTACTTTAGTTAGAATATGAAAGAAGAAAAAAAAATTGTTTTTTGTTGCAACAAACCATACAATTACCTTAAATTAAACAAACAAATTAGACAAAAAATAGTGCGTGGAGTCCCTCCACGCGGAAGATGTGAAACTTCGTAATGTGGAAATGAAAATAGGAAGGGGTAGAAATTGATTTTTAGTGAAATCATATTGTTTTTTTAGGACAAACTTTATTAACATTGCTTACAATTCACAATTGATCGCATCTTTTAATTATCATTTTCGAGTGGAGAAATATCCAAATCTATAATATTTACAATGTGATAATGATAACTAAAGTAAGATACGAAATGTTTGATTATTTTTCTCGCTCTGTCTTTTTCTATTCCCACTCCCCAGGAGCGTTAAACGTTTAACGCAACATTGCTTTAATACCCTCTCCATGGTAGCGTTAAACGTTTAATGCAACCTTGTTGGAAGTCGCATTAGAAGTTTCACTTAAAAAAAAAAGATATACATGTGAAAAATAAAGAAAAAAAGTCCAATAATTGGTAAAACCATTCAGCCAATATCTGCAGTACAGCAGTAGTACTGCAGCGCTGATTTTCGAAGAGAGCCTTAGTAATGATAAACGGACGTTCAGTCGGTTATAATTAATACTAGAAAAAGTTAAAGACCAAACCTAATAAGTATAAACAAGTAACACAGCCATAAATAACACGTCACAGATGTTCACATTATATAGGTATAAGTATAGCTACTGTAATTACAAATTATATATATCTTTATTACATTTAATTGTGGTCACAAATGTTTCTAGTGAACGTGTAGAGAGGCGTGTAAATTCTTGAATGTATAACGACAGTACCTACACCAATTCAATGATGTTATGTATGCCTGTGTTATTGTTTGTAAGTTAAATGTTTATTCTTTTTAATTTTGTTACATTAATATGACCGACTAAAAGTCCGTATATCGTATGAGCTCCCATCGGAAATCAGCGCTGCAGTCCTACTATACTGCAGCATATTTGCTGAATGGGTTAGCCAATTGTTAGAATGTTTTTTTCTTAATTCACATGTATTTTTTTGTCTAATTTGTTTGTATAATTTAATTTAATTGTATGGTTGTTCCAACAATAAACTATTTCTTTTTTTCTTTCATCAGTTATTTACGTAAGGATCCAGCTCTTGCCTTTTGGCACTAAAAACTGGTATAAGTTATTCAAGGCAGGAAAATAAAAGGACATCTTTGTAATCTTTATATATAAATTTCTTCTGTACGTGTGTATGTCACTGAGCTCTTCCTAAACGGCTGAACCGATTTTGATGAAGTTTGTATGCGTGTTCCAGTGGATCCGAGAATGGTTTAGATTCACAATTGGACCCGGTAGGTGGCGCTGCGATTGTCTTTAGGATTTTTTTTATTGTCAAGACGGAACAACGTCCGCCAGGCCCGCTAGTAAATAATATATTTAAATTCATATTATAACAACGTTAAACATTTAAAAAAATAGGTTTAACTACCAGATCTTAACACGTCTAAAAGGAACTGCCTGTATGCCTCAGTCTTAACAGAGTACACAAGCCTCACGTTGGCATGTTCTTTGTCAACAAATTGATTGGTATTGATTCCTCTTTTCCCACCTGAAACATAAAAATGATGCATTTTGTTATTTTTAAATTGTCTTCCCATATTTAACATTTCAAGGAACATACTATTTTTTACTGTTCTAAGGAGTACTTAAATTAAAACTCCTCTATTTATGCACAACTAAGTACGTTACATTATTTCAGTCCGTTCCCTCGGCGTGGACTCCTTGAGTACGCTGCCCGCGCGATACAGTGATACAAAATCTTATATCACTGCAACAACATTACACATATCACCTCCGCACACGTGCACGCACACATGCGTACACATGAAAGTGGATGGGTTTTATTATTTTCCCTTATCGAACTAAATTAGTTCAGAAAAAAATAACTAAATATGTAAACTAAACTAAATAACTAAATATGAGTTATTGAGGTAAGTATGTTTGGTACACATATAAATTTCAATAATTTATATAAGTATGATTATGTAGCTTAGTTTAGGTCGCGAACTACATTAACTAGGCGACAGCCCCCCCACGGTGTACCGTCCGACCGTAGTGATGGGACGGCAAGGGATCGTGCTTAAAACCCCACAGCTAATCGACCTTGTAGAGCCGCCCCAACGGTCTGCCCGGTGTAAGGTGGCCGCCGGGCTCCTACCTATAGAGGGACAACCGGGTACACACCGGCTGTCCCTCCTCGTCCGCCGAACCTGTGCAATGAGGAGATGGGCCCCCCGACCCATCCCCTCAGGTCCGGCTACGATGGTGGGAGGAGTTGAGCGAAGCGCCGCCTCCTCCCGCCTGTTCTCCGTTGGCGGAGAGGGCCACTTAGAGGATCTACCTCGCGGGCCCTCTCCGCCGCCTCCTTCTGCGAGATGACCTCCTCGCATGGCCGAAACCACACTCGGCAGCGACAAATTCTCCCCTACCGCCGCCGCCAGAATGCGGCGCTGTCACTCCCATGCAGCACACTCAGAGAGAGTGTGCTGCGCGTGTCCTCGTAAGCGCCGCACTCGTGACAGGCGGCGGTCGGCTCCCTGCGAGCGATCCGGTGCAGGTACCACCCGAAACAACCGTGTCCGGTTAGTACCTGCACCAGTCGGAACGTCAGGGAGCCCCACTCCCTTCCTAACCAGTCCCGCAGGACCGGGTGGACGGCATCAACGGTGTACGTCCCGAAGCGCGCGTCCGCCAGGTCCTGCATCCACCTCTCGACGGCGTCCTCTCTGAGACGCCGTCTCCAACTAGGCGACAGCCCAAGCCGAGGTGTGCTGTGTACCGCTGAGCTAGTTGTCAAAATAAAATCAGTTGAGTGCCTTAAGCGTTCGCCTTCTTGCCTTAGTAGCCCGGTGACGCTGTTAAGGTCTTGCTAGGCCAATAGCGTGGTCAGTTCAAAAAAAAACGTTACATTAGAAACTCCAGTTTCATTGGCTACAATAAGACGCATTACACATATAACGAATACAAAATAATATCTTTATACATAACATTTCGGTGTGCGTATATTTGTTTGTAATTCTTTTTGTTTTTCCTTTACTTATTTTATTTATAGTCTCACTTGGACGATTTATAGCTCTTGTGGATGAGGTAAGCGACGCTACTATCAAGATTTTTTTAATTTTCTAACTATTCTTTATTATTTCTTACATAAAAAACTATATATTATCCTAAGTTTTTATCCTACAAACAAGTGATTATATAACATCTATCTATTAGGTCAACACGTTTAATACATAATTTAATGTAATATCGCGTACCTATCGATAAAATCATCCACAGTAGTTATATACATACTTTTATATATTTTATTTATGGCAACCTATCTTCGAGATTACACTTTCCAGGGACTTTTTACGGCATCTTAGTGTTCGTGCTCCATGGTATTATATACCATTTTCTTATTTCCTTTTTTTTCTTGAATTCATTACGCTATTGACCCAGCAAGGTCTTAACAGTTTCACCGGACTACTAAGGCGAGCGCTTAAGGAACTCAGCCGATTTTATTTGACAACTAGGTCAAGGGTGCACTGCACACCTCGGCTTGGGCTGTTGCCTGACTCATGCAATTCGCGACATATTTGAGCTAACCTAAGCTATGCTACATATGCATACTTACATGAGTTATTGAAACATATATGTGTACCAAGCATACATACCTCAACAATTCTTATATGTATTTTGTGTCGGATAATTTTTTCTAAACTATTTCAGTTTGATAAGGGAAAAAACTAAAACCCTTGGACTTTCATGTGTAAGCATGTGTGCATGCCTGTGTGTGGAGGTGATATGTGTAATGTTGTTGCAGTGATGTAAGATTTTGTGTAACTTTATCGCGCGGGCAGCGTGCTCAAGGGCTTCACGCCGACAGAACGAACCTAGGCTTGAGGCGCTGCCGAGGGGGGCCTATTCTGGTGTGCGGGAGCGAAATTTACCCCCAGACCACGGCGGCGTGATCTGTGGTATCCCATTTCCTTCACTTGTGTACAATAACTGAACTATATTACGTAAAATGCCAACAATATTACAAAATAGTCAAATATATGTATAAATATTAACTAGCGGGCCCGGCAGACGTTGTCCCGCATTGATTATAAAAAAATCCTTGACAAATTATATACTAAAATCTTCGTCATGAATCACTTTATCCACCGGTGAAAAGCGCATGAAAGTCCGTTCAGTAGTTTTTAACTTTATCGCGAACAGACAAATGAGGTAGGGGACTTTGTTTTATACTATGTTATAATAATAATGATGATATATTGATTGACAATAGATTATGAATAAAATCCATTTCCTCACAGACTAAGGTCCCTCCAAAAACTCCCAGTATATACTTACATTTTAAATACCTCTTAATCTAATAAACAAATAAGATAAAAAAGCACATTACATACCACACATTATAATATCGTTTTTCGAATATTTGTATTCTTGAACAAGATCTGGATTGACGAATGTAGCGACCACTGACGGATCGAGAGACATCCACCTGTGGTTTTTTGGTAAAGACACTCTTTCATGTAAGTTCTGTGCCTTCATTATTTTCGTATCGATCGATCCTAATACGTTTTCTCTCCAGTCCTGTTATAATAAGTAGATTTGTTAGCAAAAGAAAATAAAATTGAATACGAACATGTCTTTTTTTATTTACAGATGCTATTTGTCTCTCTAGACAATCTATTTTTTATATTTCTTATATTTGTGAAGATTGGGGCCGCTTGCTTGCTTTAAAAATCTTCATAATCATCATCGGCCTGTAATAGGCCCACTGCAGGGTTATGGACCTTTTCCCGAAGGAAGGTAATGGCATAATCACCGCGCCAGCCCTCGACGTATTGGCGATTTCAAGCTCCGAGAAATCCACAGTTTTATATGTTTCCCATATACGTTGGTTCTAGAAGAACATTTCTCATGTTTAGGTTTCCTCACGATGTTTTACATCGATAAACAGTTTAAATTAGTAAATATACGCGAATTCCTCGGTATATGTCGGGGTTCGAACCTGCTGACATCGGATTGATATTCCACCAGTCAAACCACTAGACCTTTTGAGTCGGAAGAGCCAAAAATTACAATTTACAAAATTTTAAAGTTTGTAAAGAGCCACAAAATTTATTCTTTCCAACAATAAATAGTGGTTGCATAAATAAAGTATTTTTGATTTAAAAAAACTAACCTATTTATTATAATAATTAAAAATATCTATTTATTCATATATAAGTAGTAATTTTTAAATAAATAGTATTTGCGTACGTAACTCTTTAGTTAGTCTCTTTAGTACGTAACTCTTTGAGCCGCAGAATCACATTCAAAGAGCCGCATGTGGCTCGCAAGTCGCACATTGCTGACCCCTGCACTAGACAATCTTTTACTAGTTTTAAGAATACATAAAAGTATTCCATGTGGGTTCGAATCTTTGCTACATAGATCGTAGATTTCGATGAAGGAAAACATCATGAAAATACCATAACATAGTGGTACGGTTTTTCTATTACCATCTGGCTAACTACCACCCTCGAGTAGGAAATTTGTCGCTAAGTAGCTGTTGGACTGTTCCGGCAGATTTACTTGAGAGTCAGTCCTCTGTAGGATTAACGTATTTACCATATTAGAGCACACATCGTCATTAACATCCGATGCGGTTGTGGTCAAACGCTAAAATCTGTGAGATATATGTAGTTCAAGAAAAAAGGTTTCAGTGCCATTAATAAATGTACCCAGTCTAGACTTTCATTCTGTAGTTAATTGCGGTTCTTCTTCTACGAAGATTCTGATGCGAATGGTAAAATTTTCGAAAATGTTATCACAATACGCGTACCAAATCCTAAGCTGATTTTTTTTCCTAAGCGATTTAAAAAACGCACCACAATCCACCATAGCGCAATGCGTGCTACTAAACAGCAATAACATTAACGACATAGTTAGCGCAATGAAGCGGTCGGGTTCAAATCCCACACATTTCCACAAATTATTGTGTTGAATCTGGCCCACTTACTGTTCAATAATTGTATGTTTATAAAAACCATCATGACACAATAGGCCTTAATAGAAGCTGCCTAGAAGAAGAGCACGCGTTACTTTTTATCCTAAATATAATAAAAAATTCAGGCGAAGTTGTAAGAGGAAGCTAATTGTAAATAGAACGTAACCTACCCTGCTGAAGTTACAAGAAGCTCTTGTCTGAGAGTAAGGGAAGACTGTCACTTTATCAGGGTTGGCGTTCTGCATCACGACATGGTAAGCTTCCACATCCATATAAGCGTTGAATTCTGGGAGCGGGTCTTCTTTACCTGCATAACAATTTTACTTCTTTATAGATGAAGCTGTAATAATTCTTATACTTCTTTCTTACTTACTTGGTTATTTCGTCTTCAGTTTAACTTTTGAATTTGTACTTAGTAAAAATATATTGGATTCTTAAACTAATACAAAAACTAATTACAAAAATCAATAACATTTAAATTATCCATAATAAACTATCCGTTTCGTAAAAAACTCTTTTAGACCTCCGAAACTATAACACGTTTAAGATATAATATCGATGAAATATCTGTTTGATGTTATAAAGTTATCAAAGGAATCTCTTAACGCTTATGTGACATTAATTTACTGTAATACTTAAAATCGCTTTAATATCGTACTAACAGTAAAATTAATCTTAGTTTGTTTTCAAATTAAAATACAGAGAATAGGAACTACTTCCTTAATAATACGTGATATATGATACAATATATTGTAAATACAAAAGAACGGCGACCGCCAAATAGGGTTCAATCCATCGCTAGTCTATGCTGTAATAGCGTCCTGCGAGTTTTTAGACTGGTGAATATGCACTAGTTGATCCCAAAATGCGATGAACTAGAAGAGAGTCACTATAATAGATTTATCATCTTCTATAGGATCGTCACAGCCCATTCGGGTACAGATCACCCCAGGTGATTCTACTCATCATTATATAGTATAAAACAAAGTCCCCTACCACGTCTGTCTGTCTGTCTGTTCGCGATAAACTCAAAAACTACTGAACGGATCTTTATGCGGTTTTCACCAGTAGATACAATGATTCACGGGGAACGTTTTGGTATATAATTTGTTCAGGATTATTTTATAATCAGGGTGGGACAACGTCTGCCGGGCCCGCTAGTTTACTTGATAAATTGTAAATCAACTTACTGTAAATATGTCCTGCTCCAATGTACAATTGGTCTAAACGATCTAAAAAGCTCGGATCATGTTTTATCGCCAACGCTATGTTGGTTAAGGTGCCAATAGTTACGACTGATAATTCACCTGAAACAGATTTATATTTATCCTTTACTTCTGGATTTTGTTCCCAAACATATTTTTCATAGTTTAAATATATTTTTCAGCCGATTAAAAGTAATAAGTACAGATTCAATTGATGCCCCTATTTGACCTTGTGATTTTTCGTCTCAACAACCCAATGCCTATATATTGTACCTACACAGTGGTATCGAAAAATGGCAGCAAATACCAAGAGAGTTACAATTAATCGAATCACCGATATCATTTAAGACAGCAACCTTCGTAGCTGGATATACCATACCATACCATGGCATAGCTGGTATGGATTCATTACAATGTACAATTTATTCATGCACAGATACCGTGCCACCTCGCCTCATTACTGAATAAGCATTGGTTGATCCCGGAACGCACGATATCTAACTGTAACACGCAAGCCTATAAAAGGAGTAGCGGAAAAGGGGCGGGGATCCCCAAGCCCGTCGCGAAATATCCCAAAATACGAACGCGAAACATTCTCACCACTCTCCCGAATGATATAACTGCTGCGAATTACTTTTATACCGACGATTCACTAAATAGAGCGTGCTTGCGCCCACGCCCATGAAACCACCGATCAAGCAGCCGTGGTCGGGCGATCAACTTCGCTCCCGCACCCGACGCGGACTCCCTCGGTAGCATCTCACGTATAGGTTCGATCTCCCGGACGGGAGCTCTCGAGCATACTGCTAGCGCGATACAGTGACACCACATTTACTAGTTTCCTACACACACCACACTGCACCCCACACACGTGCACACTCAAACGTTACGTACACTAGTTCTGTAAGGGACCGTTTTTTCTTTTTTGGTTAGTTAATTTTAGAAAAAAATCTCAGACTCTATATATATGTACGCTTTGGTGCAACACATATCAAGGTATGCATATAATCTCACTCATCTATAGTTACATCTATAATCTCGCTAAAGTATACGTGTATGGTTAATTTAGTTCAGAATGTTAGTTTTCGTTCGATTTGCATTGTATCCAAGGCAACGCCCAAACCGAGGTTGAGCTTGTTGCCATCGGGCCGATTGCCCTAAGTGCTGGCCGTAAGAGCCCGATGAAGCTGTGAAGGCCCGTCAGGATAACAACGTTTAGTCAATTAGAAAAAAAAGGGGCGATCATTCTCGCACGAATCGTTGGACTCTAAAGATCTATATCTGCTGTAGCTGTCTATCTGTTACAGTATCTGCTGCTTAAGGTGAACGCTTTTGGTCTTGAGTTACTGATCGATTAAATGACAAAGAGGACGTCATCTATAACTGACGTCATACTTTTGTAACTGTCCCCTCAATGTCACCCCGATATATAAATTGCTAACCCTATAACGTATTCCGTATGAATCTTTAAATTCTTACAATACCTTCATATTTCTTTGACAATTGAATAAGGGCATTTATTGCGCTTTCATTTTCAGGTGGAAACAGGTCAGTATAGACTTCGTTGTTGTCACCCATGCCGTCAATACCATAATAGCAGACTGACTCTGGTGTATTCACTAAAGATGACTTTGACCCTCTGTATATCGGTAGCTGAAGGATGAAAAATCAAATAAGTCAAAATGTTAACAGAATAAGTAGATGATACGAATACCTTAATAATTAGCAATACCCGTAATTCGATAGTGCACTTGCGTGCATAAACAAGAGAATCAATTAAAAACAAAAAATTAATAATTTAAGAACGGCCGATATCATGCAAACCGTAACAGTTTATCGGGAAAAAGATAAACTTTGTCACTACGAGTTCAGTTTTAGCATTTTTTATCGTAAAAAAAGCAATTTCTATACTAGCGATTGTATCAAGTATATTTATGTTGTATGTATCAACCGATACAGTTACACAGAGATGTAATAAAAAGTTGGACATTTCAATTTTATTGTCTAAATATATATAAATTTTCACTATTTTTTTAAGAGTAATCCTGAGCTTATTTATTTATTAGACTTATTATATACTTTATTAGATTTATTACGAAGACATCCCAAAACTATTGAAGCTGATAATTTTTTTAAATGAATTTATCGAAACAGTTTTCAAAAATAAAAACTATTTTGCAAAAATAAGTGCATCAAGTTTAGTAATGGTAGGTAGGTGTCTGTTATTTGTTATTTTTAATTTGTATACGTTTATTGTTTTTATCGTGTCAGATGTCTTGTTCTCAAAGTAAAACCTTTTTTTATGTATAAAATTAATATTTGTTATTGTAATTTTCTTTTTTTTTATTTCGTATTGCCCATAGAGACAATTATATTCCCCGTTTAGTGGTGTGGTTATGGAATTGTATAAATAAATATAAAAGTAATTCTACGCTCATTATATAAATGTAATAATCTTATCAGTTAACATTTCTGATCCGCAGTACCAAAAGGCATAACGCTATCAACTGTTTCTTCCAGTTATTAGCGCAATTGTATATTATAATAATTTTCTTGATAACTAAATGTATTCATATTTTCAAATAAAATTATCCCACAGCTTGCTGACTCGTACCCACTTCGTTGGGCGGTAGGCATTTATAAAAAACTACTTTTTGTGACTTAAATATAAAAGGCAGCGTTCGTAAGAAACGTTTTCGTTCGACCGTTTTTTTTTTCAGACTTTGCAAATCCGACTACCACAAAAAGTCTTTTAATTTTTCGGGTTAATATATAGCCTATGATACTCATAAATAACGTGGTTTTCTGTTGGTGAAAGAATTTTCAAAATCGGTTTAATAGTTCCTGAGAATACCCCCTACAACGTCACAAACTCACAAACTTTACCTCTTTATAATATTAGTATAGATATTCACGCACTTTTTGTATGAAAGATGATAAGTATAAAGCATTAGAATGAAACCAATAATTTGATAACTCAGATAGTTTGTTACTCACGTCTTGCCTTCCAGCAATTTTAAGTATTTGTTGATTATTGAGGCAAACGTTATCTTCGTACGTATTTCCATTGCCAGTGGTCAAGGCTATTAACTCAGGCCTAAAAAAACACATACAGTAAATAAAAAAAATATAATATGTTTTTTATTTAATTATTCAAAAATTAAATTCCTACATCTAAAAGTTAAATTTTTTACAGTATAATAGGCGGTCAACAGATTAAAGAGCTGTGGGAGTTTTGACTAACAGCTACTTCGAATTCCATTACTCAGTTTTAAAAAGTTACAACAGAATCAATAAAGCATAGAAATTTATATCTTATTTAAGTATTTATTATTATTCATTTGTCTTAGCTAGCTTGTCTTATAACTGCTCTATCATTGAAGGTTTACATACCATCAAATATCTTGGTGTCTGGATTGATAGCACTTTATCATGGAATAAACATGTAGAAATATTTGTATCTAGGGTTAGGAAACTTATATTTGTTTTCAAAACGTTGAGAACCTCTACGGACTACAATACTTTGAAAACAGTATACAACACTCTAACCCGCTCAATTCTATCTTATTGCATATCGGCTTAGGGTGGAGCGGGAAATTGCTTACTTCTCCGAATAGAGAGAGCTCAGACAGCTGTATTAATAATAGTCATGGCATATATATCAGTACGATTTCCAACTAGTGAATTATATGGTTTATGGAATATTCTCACAGTCAGACAATCCTTTTGTCTACATATTACCTTGCGTCAGCACTCAAGCTTTATTTTTGTTTCAATCTATATATATACTAGCGGACCGGGCGGACGTTGTCCTGCCTTGAAAACAAAAAAATCCTAAAAGTCGACCGCAGCGCCACCTACCGGGTCCAATTGTGAATCTAAACCATTCTCGGATCCACTCGAACACGCACACAAAATTTCATCAAAATCGGTTCAGTCGTTTAGGAGGAGTTCAGTCACATACACACGCACACAAGATAAGAGATTCCCACCTATATATTGACTCATCACGATATCTCTGGAACCATAAGGCGTAGCGACTTGAAATATGGTAGGAATATTCCTTTCGCCGAGTAGAGGTCAGCTAAGAACGGATTTTACGAAATTCCACCCACAAGGGGAGTTGCGGGGGGGTAATCAGGGCGAAACAACGTCAGCCGGGTTAGCTAGTGACATATAAACACAAACGCATAATTGACACACTATGCGTTGATGTCTTCTCTACTCTCGCTGTAACTAGAAAACAATTTTATTTTGAGAGTGCAGTTCTGTACAACAAGTTTAACAAACAACTTAACATTTTCCCTCTCACTTACAGAGAATGCAAAAAGCGTATAAGAAATTGGCTACTTAAAATTAATTATGAGGAGGCTGAAAAAATTATCACAAGTTAGTGGACATTTTCTCTTGATAGCACTAGTCACTGACTTTCTTAGTATCTACTAAGAAATATTGGTCTCTGTATTATATCCTGTCAAATATGAATAATAAACACACACAACACACACACACATTTTTTTTCTCTCTTCTGCATATGCCACTTCACATATAGCAATATATATATATAGATATATAAATATATACATATACTATATTTTATTTGAGGAATGAAATATGTTACTCTGGAGGTGGACGACATTGGCTGCGACAAAAGACAACTAATGCAGCTGATATCGGTCCTTTTTCATATTGTACAATTGTTTTGGTTCATGTAAAAATAAAAAAATTAAAATAAATTCAATGAGCATTTTAATTGGATTCATGAACTTTGAAGAGAATCTTCTTTTGGTTGTGTCAATTAGACTTTCTGAAACGAAAGTATGTAACTATAGATGTATATATGGGTCTTAAGATGTGAGAAAATGAGATAAAATGTGTTCAAAACCTTTGGTAGAATTCCTAAATATCACATTCGGCTTAAAAATGTTAAATTAACAAACCGAGCTAATTAATAACAAGATTTTTTTGGATAAAATTCAAACTAAAACATTGTGTCGTATTAAGCCACTAATGTCACGTTTAGAAAGCGATAATGAAAATTGAACTTCAAAATTTTTAAATTCTTCAAATTTCAAAATTCATAAAATAAATATATAAACTTTATATATTTTGTGAAGATGTAGATATAATAAAAATTATCTATTTATAATGAATCGAACAATTTCTATCTTTCCTAAAATGTTGCTTTAAGTAATAAAAAAAATGTCGATCAATCGCACTCTCTTTGTAATTTTCTCTCTGTTTACGACCTCTACCGTGTATTCATCTAATCCTTTTATAAATTAATCAGAATACTAAGATTCACTTCTAACTTACACTAAACTATGTTTTAACTTTAATTCCACAAGATCTATTTCATGTTTTTCTGAAAATGGCTAATACGTGTAGATAATTCTCGAGAATTTTCGTGTTAGACTCGTCTAGCTAGGCCGGTTATAGTGCCGAAATACGGTGACATTTTGTGCGTCAGCGCGGCGTTAGCATTGGATTGCACTTATCATTATTCTACTTTACAATTAAACTAGGTGTTCCGCTCTGTTAATAAAAAAAAACCTTAACAAATTATATACCTAAACCTTTCTCATGAACCACTTTATCTACTAGTGAAAACCGCATGAAAATCCGTTTAGTGGTTTTTGAGTTAATCGCATACAGTCAGCCAGACGCGGCAAAAGGCTTTGTTAAATATGTAATGGTATATTGCTTTTCTGATTTCACTTAATAATTGTGTCGTATTCTCATGCACTTTAAGTTGCAATAGGGATGGATAACTACGTTATGAAAAGTTATGGGTTTATGATGTTTATATGCTATGTTGTATATGTGTATAAAACAATGCACTGAAATTCCGTTCTTGTCATGTTCAGCAATATCCTTAGGGAAATTTGGTTTTGCTAATGTTTTCTAAAAATACACAATCACTTGTACTAACATTTATCCATAGTAAAAAGGAGTCCTGAAAAGAAAAATAGATAGAACTTTTATAACAATACTTACCCGTCAAAATATTTCTCGTAGATTAGCCCCAAGAATACTGCCATCGCATCGTCACCACCAGCATCGTTATCTATAATGTATCTCGGTCTGTATTCCTTACTTCTGAAAAAGAACACGTATATAAGATATACAATTAAGTGCGAACTAAAGTCAAAGAGAAAAGTGATGTTTTTATCTAAACTCAAAAAGAGACGGTTGTCTTGTAAGTCCAATGTCAATTACATCTGTCGTTCTTTACGATATTGATTTTCGTATATATTTAGAATAAAATAAAAGGCACATCACGTCTTGTTTGCTAAATTTCTGCTTCGCGTTACACTTAATTTACTTTTCTCTAGTAATTATATTGTGTCGTCATTAAAATGACAATAGCTTTTGATATAGTGAACCGATATTAATGAATCTAAGACCATATGTTACTCGCGGATATGCTTTATGATTTTCTTGTGAGGTTTTATCATAAACGCAGTACTTTAGCCGTGATGCGCGTTGAAACAAACAGACAGACATTTCTAAATATGATTGAAATGTATTTTATTACTTATTCCAAGACACCTGCAATATTTTTTTTTCACAAATATCTTAAAATTACAGACACATTAGATCTACATTCATATTATATTTATAGATAAACTAGCTTTTACTTACGTCTTCGCTCACGTTGGTGTAGGTTAGACCTATCCCTCGGAAGCAATATTTTTTAAAAATTAACCTGTCTTTTTGTTTATTCCTGATGATACATTATTATGTACATGCAAAATTTTATGACGATCGGTTAAGTAGTTGAGGCGTGGAAGTATAAGAAGCAAACAAAGTTACATTCCCGGTGTTACGGTTTTACAGCCTAACTGGGTCGCAACCACCATGTATATGGCGAAAAAGCCCGTCATAGTGATTCGCTTCTGCGGGTCGCGTTTCGGAATCAGCCTGTGCATATCCAGCGTTTCGTAGGCCGGCATGACAGCGGCGACCGGCGATGGATAGTGTGTCACTCAGTGATCGCCATTGTTTTTGGATTGTACTGTGCTTACCGTCAGGCATAGAGCAGTCATTTGGCCGTGCTACAAAAAAAAAATAGCATTTTCAAATCTAGTTTGCATTGTTTTTAATTATTCGGCTATTTTAACTAAACTTGTTTATACGCGAGGCGTATCAATAATAATATAATAACTAATTTTATCTAAATCGCAATTTAATACAAATATATAACTTTTGCATCTTTTTAATTACTGATAGACATATTTTATGAGAATGTTTATTGATATATTTATCTGTATATTTCGTTTATACTGATATATTAAATAATCTATACGTATAGTAAAAATGTAAATCTAAAGTGTCTGTACTTTTTCAATTTTCTTAAAAAAGATTCTTGCAGGAATAAGTAATAGAAAACATTTCAATCATTTTTAGAAATGTTTGTGTGCCTGTTTGTTTGATCGCGCATCACTGCTAAATTACTGCGTTAATAAAATCTCGTCCCCAAGAGAATCATAAAACATATCCTTGAGTAACATTTAGTCTTGGTTTTATTAAAATCGTTATAATCTATCAAAAGTTATTGTAATTGTAATGACAACGCGACTTAAGTACGAGAGAAAAGTAGATAAGTTAATGGACTTAATATATTCAGATGATTTTATTAGTCACTGTTTTTTACATTAGGCTCCACGTCGACGGAGTCGTGAGCACAGCTAGTCTTCAATAATTATGTAATTTAGAAATGGATAGATTATATGATAATTCAATATTTTAAGGTAATAAAAGATGAGTATAAAGGGAGAGTAAATAAAAAAAATTGCGGCCGTTGCGTAAATTCGAACCCTGATGTGTATCGATGAATCCTACGAAATTCACGTATATAATAAAATCACGCGATAAACTAATTTAAACTCTTAAGAAGGAAATCAGCATGAGAAAATCTGGAACTGAGAAAAGGAAAAGTACCACTTTACGTGGAAAAAACATAGAACTGTGAGTTTTTCTTGGGTTAAACTCGTCATTAAATCGTATGCTGGCGTGTTGATTGTTCTCCTACCATCCCTCGGGAAGAGGCTTTCATTGTAGTAGTATGACTCTCAGAGTGGAATTATTATCTATATAAATAACATGACAGGTCTCTCGTTGTGCGCGCATCACGCAAAAACTACTGGATACATTTTTTTAAGTGAAAATTCTTATGGAACTGCTTTAAAATTCTGATCCGCAACCTTTTTGTGTGGTGAAAAGCGGTGGGCGTAAACATTGTGCCGAGTAAAATCGGAGTAGTGTCTCACTTGCCTTCGAGTATTAGAGAACAGTGAGACATACCTCTACCATACTTCTACCGAGTGTGAAGTACACACATTTTTTTTAAATTTCACGTGTATTTGTTGTGGTACTTGGTATCACGATAGCTACACTTAATAGACATTTATTAAAGTTTTAACAAATTAAGACTTTTATAGGCACTGTGCGTTAAACGATTTGAGCATGCGCAAAACAAAGTAGACGCAGTCGCTAATATCAGCTAGTAAAAACGAAAATACGAAGTCGAAAATAATTACTCCATAAAAACAAGACCCGAACTGACCGCACGGTTAGTGAAAATCTATAATTAAAAATAATACATACCGACTTCCTGGACACAAACATATACATAAGGACAGAAGTAAACATATTTTATACATTTCCAACACGATGTCTTATTACTGACAACAAAATTATACTGAGATCTTGAACCTGTGTTATGTATGTTTATTATAATTATTGCGATAAATTAGATTGGTTATCTTTCTACATATATATAATAAATAAGATAATTCTTATTGTTGACTAGCTGTACCCGCAGCTCCGCACGCGTTTTTTTAAATCGTATTAAAGAATTATAGAATTGTGAGACTATGTACAATTACAGAAACGGTCTTTAAAGACAATTGTAAGTACGACATGCACGCCACTAAAAGTAACATGTAACGTGTACATTAGATATATAAATACAAAGAGCATGCCAAATGAGGTTTGTCACCAGCAACACAACCTTAACTCACCATATAACTACCTCAGTGTTCACTTACACTGTATAAGAAACTAATGAAACAATAACTTAAAATATTATTGTTAAGATTTATATTTACATTACATTTAATATACATTGCTATTATTATAATTAAGAGTTTGTGACTATACAAAAAATAAGCGCTTGTCTGTTCCGCAAGAGAGAGAGAGAGACGAACTTCTTAGCCTTCCATGGATTCACAGTGCGGGTGCCGGGTCCATCGTGTGGCAGAGGGAGAAACTCAGAGCAGTTCCCAGGACTTGCGACCCAGGTGTAGGTTTAAGGAGGCCCCCTTTGAGATGCGCATCAACGCTCACCTTCACTGCTCGAGTTTCCCGCCCTGCCTAGCCAGATTTGGTAGGAACCTGTTAGTGCAGCCTTTGATACTCGTTCTAAAATAGAACTTACTGCAGTTCTCGACAGGCCAAGGTCCTTCAGAAGGTTGTAGAGAGATTTTGCTGGTATACCTCTCGCTCCTACTTCTACCGCGTATAACTTAACCACATAGCCATTTTTACTTAGTTCATTTGTTAGTTCGTAATATTTATTTAATTTGATTGTGTGGTCTTTAGGAATGTTGGTTTCCCACGGTACAGTAAGCTCTACTAGTATTATATGTTTTGTGTGTCTAGAGAAGAGGAATATGTCCGGTCTGGATGACGAAACACCAACATCCTCTGGGATTTTATAGTGCTTGTCATACGTATCCATTAAAATAGTCCAGTCAGGTGTATAATGGAACACTTTACGTAATACGTTTATAATCTAAGATCT
The DNA here is from genome assembly GCA_036509395.1 of Antheraea yamamai. NCBI lineage: Eukaryota > Metazoa > Arthropoda > Insecta > Lepidoptera > Saturniidae > Antheraea > Antheraea yamamai. The sequence continues at coordinate 17,948,508 of AP028438.1, forward strand.
TATCAGGAAAACCTCTATATCATTAATGTTATTAATAATTATAATGTCGCATTGCAAACAATAAGCTGATTATTATTTCTCTTATTAAAAATAAAGAATGAGTTGAAATCTTGCTAAATTTCATGCAGACAAAGTCGCGGGTAACAGCTAGTTTAATATAGAATAACCTCAATTACTTTTTATTAGGTTCGCTATCTACCAGTGAAAGTCCCGTGAAAATCGATGTAACCGTTTTGGTGATAGCACAGCGGGCGAAGCCACGGTTAACAGCTAGTTTAAATTAAAATAAATTAAATTACTTTTTATAAAGTCCGCTATCTGCCAGTGAAAGTCCCATGAAAATTGGTCTAACTGTTTTGGATAAAGCACTGTGGGCGAAGCCACGGTTAACAGCTAGTATAAACTAAAATTGCTTAAATTAATTTTTATAAGATCAGCTACCTGCCAGTGAAAGTTATCTGAAGATCGATCGAACCGTTTTGAAGATAGCACTCCAGGCGAAGCCACGGTTAACAGCTAGTATAAACTAAAATTGCTTAAATTAATTTTTATAAAATCAGCTATCTGCCAGTGAAAGTTATGTGAAGATCGATCGAACCGTTTCGGAGATAGCATTGCGGGCGAAGTCACGGTTAACAGCTAGTATAAACTAAAATTGCTTCAATAACTTTTTATAAGGTCAGCTATGTGCCAGTGAAAGTTTCGTGAAGATCGGTTGAGCCGTTTTGAAAATAGTACTGTAGGCGAAGCCACGGTTAACAGCTAGTCTAAAATAAATAAACTAAATTACTTGATATGATGTCCGCTATCTATTGGTGAAAGTTTTGTGAAAATCGGTCCAATCGTTTTAGAGATAGCATTGCAGACGAAGCCGCGGTTAATACCTAGTCTAATTTAGAGTAGCCTAAGTAACCCGCTGTAATTTCAGCTATCTGTCAGTGAAATTCCTGTTAAAATCGGTCCAGCCGTTTCGGAGATTACCCGGAACAAACAGACAGACAGACAGATCGACAAAAATTTCAAAAATTGCATTTTTGTTATCAGTGTATACTTTCACACCCAATCAGTAAAAATGTGTTATTTTGATATTATATACAGACACTTCATTTTTATTATATGTATAGATTTATTACGTAGTTAATTACTGGAAGGAAATTGAACCATATCTCTATTAGTTAATTGGCGCTGTTATTGCGAAAGAGTATTAACATTATAACATTTTTTTAAGTAGTAGAGTAATCCTGCATGAGATATCGAGCACCGCGTCCCAGCGGTGAATGGGTTATACAGGATGGGACTTAAAACCCCACGGTGTTTCTTTACCAACTTTTAGTCCCACCAGTCTGGATTACTTCAGCATTTCATCCCTTTAACCCAACCGATGCAGGTTTCATTATAACAGTCCTCTTTCTGCGGCTTGAGTCTCAAATAGTTGATGTCAGACGAACCAGTGGAAGGCGCGCGTGGACCGTGTATGCGTCCTGCCTCGGTCCTGTTTATCTGCTGCAAGGATCTATTATACAGCATACAGTTATCATTGTATACAACTGATCTATTTGCATACAATCTTTCATCTCCTTTCTTTTATATCTATACTAGAGATATAAAATATAGAGTGGAAAATAATAACAGTATTGAAAATGTATGCGATGCTGCGGGAAATTGCTAGTCAAAAATAATCAAAGCATAGACTTCTCAACCACCTTTGGTGCTAACGTAAACTAGAATAACCTCTAACTTTTTGATCGCTCGAATACCTTGTTTTAGTATTCAAGGTATTCTTCGAAAACTCTAACAGATTATCTATCTAAAATATGATATAATACCTAATTGATAATTTAAACTGAATAATTGGATACCATTTGACCTTTGATAATGAATAAAACTTTATCATAATGTTGTGTAATTTTCAAATATTTTATAAAGACAATGAGCAGTGATGGTAATTACGTCAATGTTGTATCATTCATTACTGCTAGTTGTTACGCGTGATTTTGATCGCGTGGAATTTAGCAACAAAAAACTCGATCAGTCTAAAAATGTTCTGGAGCTTGGTCAGTTCTGAACACTACCTCTTTATTTTATATTATCTATGCTGAACCCTATTTTTTTCTATATATAGTCAGTTCTTTATACAAAGAAATACGTATATAATTTAGATGTCAATAAATATTTAGGGTATTATTATGTTACCAGTTTACAAAAGGCTTCGACTGTAATAATCTATCAGGTGCCACCAATTCTAAGAAAAACATCTGAGGTCGTAAACAGGTGCCTTGCTATTGTTAATTACCAATAACACGTGTGCCATGGCTCTGAGATTGCGGTGTCCCTTGGAAATTTTGCTGTCAGTTACTAAACGGACCTGACGCTTAGCTTATTAGTGGTGAATTAACTTTGAGTCAGTTAACATGACTAATAGAAAATACTTTTTAGTAAACGCATTAGAAAAGGGAAAAAGAGAACACGTAAGTAACTTTACAACAACAAATAAAAAACTGAGTAGGTATCATAAGTTTCGTTTGAAGAGTTTATATTGTTTGTGCATGATATTTATTCCGATTATAGTATTGAATATTTTTTTCTGATAGCAAAAATAAAACAAATACCGAAGACGTATTTTTTATTTAATTTATATGTTTTTATTTAAATTCATACATGTTAATAATAACATTATATCATTATTATTTATCTTATTAATTAGTTTACTATAAAGAAATACATATAAAGGCAAAATTAGCAGTTAACTGCCAAAATGACTAGTCTTTATGCATGGAAGAAAGCCTGTGTATTTCAGAAGAGTTATAAAATCAAGATGAATTTGATATCCACCAGAGGTGTTATATGTTGCTCTTTTGCGGCAAGGAAAACAAAAAAAGATTTGGAACTAAAACAAATAGTAGGTATTAATTACTTTATCTTTAATGCTTACTCTGACAATTAATTACATAGCGTGACATAGACAAGTTTTATTATTGATTTTTTTTTTTCGAACTGACTACGCTATTGACCTAGCAATGTCTTAACAGCTTCACCGGACTACTTTATTATTGCAATATATTCATACTGTTACGTTACAAAAATGTATATAACTTTAACTTTTTTTTTCTTGGCTTATAGATGTAGCGCTATTAGGAGTGTAGAGTGAGACGAGGCGAGGTATTAGAAAGAGATTAGGAGAGACGAGTAGGAATTAACATTAGAGAAGTCGCGTATAGCAAATGGCTGTTGCTGTTGCCTTGAAACAAAAGTGAAGTGACATTACTCAGCGTATATATAATATTGAAATAATTAAGATAGATAATGCAATGCGGACGCCTATGACTGGTTCTCTACATCATGGTTTTCACTTGATTTAGAAGAAAATACGTCTAACAAAAATTGTTTGTATTCTTCACTTTTCACCGAATATATAATTCTGACGTTAGCTTCACTCTTATCAACGAACTCGTTGGTGACGATGCCCCTTTTATCACCTGTAATATAATAGACATAGGTGTAAAATTATAAAATTCAGGTTTAGTAATTTATGCCCGGTTTCTGATGTACTTTAATTGTAGTTTATCTGTTCAATAGCGTTATCGGTTCGATAAGTTGTCAAATTGTGTTTCTGAAGACACAATCGTACGATAAATGTCAGTAAAACTCAACGGGCCACTTGCCTTTATTAATAACTTTGTTGAGTCAATAACTATCGGTAGTTTAACCGAGTATCTCAGAAACCGGGCATTAGTCTTTCAAAATTCAATGACTTTCTGAGATAAAATTATTTAAAATAAAATTTCATATAGATAAGTGTTTTACACTAGGTAATCGCCGCGATTTTGTCTGCGTTGCTTACTTTTACAAAATACTGAACAGACAGACAAACATTTTTAAAAATGATTGAAATATATTTAATTACTTATTCTTAGTCACTCGCAATAATTTTAAACAATAAAGTAAATTTTCAAAAAAAAGTATTAACCGACTTCAATATCAATCAAAAACCCATAAGGCACTAAAAAGCGGAAAATAAATAGTTTATCAAATTCACCAAATTAAATAAAACATATGAATATGTGTGCTACCTAGAGATGTATTGGAAGTCGGTGCCAACAAGTCGGTTAAAAATTTGAAAAGTACAGACACGTAAATATAATCTTATTGTATGTATAAAAAGACCATATATATAGATATATTACAATATACCCAGGTTTATGAACGTGATATAAATACATATTATTATTTACTTTTCTCCTACACTTAACTCGCGTCGTCATTCTCATTACAATATCTTTTGACAGAGAGAACCAACTTTAATAAAACATAGACTAAATGTTACTCAAGGATATCATAAAATAAAACATCTACATATTATAAAACAAAGTCCTCCGCCACATCTGTCTGTCTGTCTGTTCGCGATAAACTCAAAAACTACTGAATGGATTTTCATGTGGTTTTCAGCAGCAGATAAAGCGATTCACAAGGAAGATTTAGCTATATAATTTATCAAGATTTTTTTTTATTTTTTTGATAGGGCGGGACAACGTTTACAACAATAATTTTCGTGGTGACGTTTTATTATAATCGTTACACTTTAGCAATGATGAGTGCACAAACTGACAGACAGACAGACGTTTCTAAAATTGATTTGCAATAATTTTTTTACACAAATATCTAAAAAGTACGGACACGTTAGATTTACATTCTTATTATATGTATAGATAGTTAAATAAATCAGCATGACAGTCACGGGGAAATTAGCTATAGCTAAAATATTTCCTAGATAATTTCCAAAACGGACTCGCTAAAGAAAACCATTGCCTGAGAGCTTCCTCTTTCTTAATTAATTGAAAATGTGATCTTACCGCATGAAATGATATCATTCTTTGAATATTTATATTCATCAACCAAATCCGGTTTAATGAACATCGCGACGGTAGCGGGATCGAGAGCCGGCCAACTATTCTGACTCATCAGAGACACCTTCTCAAATTTGTTCTGAGCTTTTATGATATCTGTATCTATACTGCCTAATACATTCTCCCTCCATTCCTGTAAAAATTTTAAAGCGGTAGAAAACAATTATATAATTCATTAATATATAAATATTGTATATTAAAATAATAATAAAAATGACCCTACACATTAAATTGCTGAAGTTTGCTACAAAATCCAAAATACTTTATTCAGCTTAGGCCTTAAGAAGGCTCTTATGACCGTCAAAGTTAACAGCGGTTCGGAAAATAACCCAGTTACAGTAGTATATTCTTACTAAACTAGCATTAGCATACAAATATAGTCCTAACTAATATTATAAAGGGAATGTGTGTTTGACGCCTTTACTACTCAACGGATCATTCCATACACGTTGTCAACCAAAAGGTTATGTGATTTATCGCATATCGTAAATTATTTATACTAATATTCAGTTTCTTTACACTTACCTTGCTAAAATTACAGTAAATCATGGTTTGTGAGAAAGGGAAAAATGTCACTTTGTCTGGGCTTGCGTTTTGTATAATAATTCGGTAAGCTTCAACGTCCATTTGTGCGTTAAATTCTGGATTAGGAAACTGGTCATCTGCAATATTGAGTTATTGTGAAAACAGAAAGAGATATTGTTTATAATTTGTATAAAATCGCGATAATCATCATGCTATACATCCATCGTGGTGAGCAGACACACAGTGAAAAATAGTTGTGTATGACTAAGAGATTTTATTGTCTAATTTCTCAATACAAAGTGATCGAACTCGTGAACATCTATACGTATAATAAGAATGTAAATCTAAAGTGCCTGATTTTTTTACATTTTTGTATTTAAAAAAAAAATTGTTGCCTGTGTCTAGGAATAAGTAATAAAATACATTTCAATGAATGTTAGAAATGTCTGTCTGTGTGTTTGTATGAACACGCATCAGTGTTAAAGTACTGCGTTTATGATAAAACCTCGTCAAGAAAATCATCATATCTTCGAGTAGCATTTAGTCTTTGCTTCATTAAAATTGGTTCGATCTATCAAAAAATATTGTACTTTTAATGACTTAAGTACCAGAGAAAAGTAAATAATTAAATGAACTTAATATATTCAGATGACGTTATTAATAGCTGTTCTTTTACATTAGTTCCTACGTGGACGGAATCGCGGGCACAGCTAGTACAAAGTATGTATAGTAAAAATTTTAACCAGATGCGAGTTTCGTGTCGGTTTTACTTGATGATTGGATTATTTTACGAACCGATGGTTTTTTTGACATTCATAAGCGCCTTGTCTGGTTGAATTAGATATTTTTGATTATGTAATTGACTTATAAGTTTAGTTCTAGTAGAAAACATATTTGGCAATTATTATATCGAATTAAAGTTTGTATTTTTTAACTTTGATTCGGAGTGTAATTATAATGTGTAAATTTCTTGGTTACATCTTTTATTTATTTCCTAAAGGTACAATATTTTTTTTAGTATGTTATATTTCTATTTAAAAATATGTATTTCTATTTAATTTAATTTTATCCGAAGTAACTTTATTTAATAGTAATGTAACAGTAGTACCTGTTGTGATAATAATAGGTCTTTACCTATGAAATTGCCGTTCTGCAGTACTGGCCATTTCAAATCAAAATAATTTTTGTTTGGCTAAGAATTCTAATTTCAAATTTATTTTATTTTAAAAACATGGAATTCTTTTTCCAAAAGTAGTCATTTGTTTATTGATTAGTGTTACATTTTCATCGCATTTCAATCTTTTTTGTCATCATGGATACGTTAAAAAAATGAGTAATTATGGAATATGAGTACCGTCGTCGCAGCAACGCGGCACAAGCGGCACGCAACATCAACGACGTTTACGGAGCTAACACTACAAACCAACACACCATCTGTTATTGGTTTGCTCGCTTCCGTTCTGGGAATTTCGACCTGAAAAATGAACCTCGCGGTCGTCCGAAGTCTTTGGTCGACAATGACGAATTAAAGGCGATTGTGGAAGCTGATGATACACAATCTACGGCTGAATTAGCAGCGGCTTTCGACGTTAGCGTCAAAACAATATTGGTCCATTTGCGTTAAATTGGCAAGGTAAAAAAACTTGACAAATGGGTGCCCCACGAACTCAATGATCGCCAGCGCGAAGTACGCATCGAGACGTGCCTTGCACTGCTCAACAGACACACAAATTAAGGAATTTTGAACCGCATTGTTACATGCGATGAAAAATGGATTCTGTTTGATAACCGCAAGCGCTCAGCAAGTTGGTTGGATCCTGGTTCAGCACCTAAACAATACCCTAAACGAAAACTTACCCCTAGAAAAGTGATGCTCACTGTTTGGTGGTCTAGCGCCGGTGTAATTCATCACAGCTTCTTACCAAACGGGGTGAGTATTACTGCAGATGTGTACTGTGAAGAACTGAACACAATGATGGAGAAGCTGGCACATCTCCAACCAGCATTGGTCAATCGCTTGTCTCCGCTGCTCCTGCACGACAACGCGCGACCTCATACTGCATAGCAGACGGTCTCCAAGTTGCAAGAACTGGGATTGGAAGTTCTCCGTCATCCGCCCTACTCACCAGACCTTACGCCTACAGACTACTACTTTTTCCAGAATTTGGATAACTCCTTGGCGGGAAAAAAATTCAATACCCGAGAGGCAGTAGAAATGCCTTTGAAGAATTTGTTGCCTCCCGTCTAGCTGATTTCTTTAAGAAGGGCAACAATAAACTGCCACTGCGTTGGCAAACATGCATTGATTGTATGGGTGATTACTTCGATTAACACAAATAAAAAATACATGAAAAAAATTCGTTTAAATTTTTTCATACAAAACGGCAATTTCATAGGTAAAGACCTAATATTAAACAGCAAGGCAGTACAAATTGAAAAAAATATTGGCCTAGTTTTATAAGAATGCTAATTAAATTTTTCCATAATCAAAATCTATGTTTTACAAGTTTCATGACACAATTTGTTGGACACAAGGATAGAAGGCTATCCCTCATATTGTCTTATAAGAATGCGGTTGCTTAAAGAAAAGAATACTTCAATATAGCGGAAAAATAAACTTACTATGAATGTGTCCAGCTCCGATATACAGATGAGCTAATCGATCCAAGAAATCCGGGTCGTACTTAATTGCTAAGGCTACATTTGTCAACGGTCCAATAGTTATCACGGATAGAGAACCTAAAAATCTTAGAACTTAATCATTAAGTTACTTTAAAAGCGTATGAAATTGGTTTAATTTCGTTAAGATTGTTTATTTTTTATTCTCGCTATTTCAATGACTTCCATAAGATTATAATTTTAATAACAAAGCATTTTTAGGGTAAACTATTGAAGCGTTTGTAATTATCTCGAAGGAAAATTAATTGATAGAATTTGCCTTCTTTTGAAGCAAATTTTTACTTACTTATTAATGAATTTGCCCAACGGAATCAGTTTAGTAAAAATCCCAGTATAACAGCTCCGTCTGATATTTGGTAGTGGAGGCTTTATAAATTTAGCAATTGAAATTCCTATTTTGTGAAATGAACACAGTTTGTCCTACATATTTATCTTTGGTCATTAATTTGGAACCCTTAATTTGAGTAGCTATCGCTAAGCACCTATAGGTGTATTCCAACAGTTGCATTTGAGAGTCAATTCTGTTTTAAATTAAACGTATAACTATCAAATCCTCGTCTTAATTTACACTAAGGTAAGATTTTTATCACATACCTATAAACATATAAGGTACATATAAAACTTTCATTACATTACCTTCATATTTCTTAGAAAGACTGATAAGAGCGTTAACAGCACTGTCACTTTGTGCTGGAATTAAATCTGTATAGACATCTCCACTATCCCCTAGTCCATCCTTGCCGTAATAATCTCCGGCTTCAGGCGTTGTTACCAGAGAAACCTTTGCACCTCTATATATAGGAACCTGTAATTATTTGTAGAGCAATTAGTTTAATCGTTTGGTTAATTAGAATATCCATCTTTTATCATTGTCGCTCGATTAATTAGTCTATTTGTCTCTGCTAGATTCAATTTATGTGGAACAGTGCAGCGGACAAAAATTTGTTACTTTTTAGCATCGGCAGGGGAGCATTCGCAGAGGAATGAGAGGTACACTTCTTGCGTACGCAAGTAATACCAGAACCATATAAAAGAAACATAGGTTCAAGCGTTAGCTACTGTCTGTGGATTTTTTAGCGTTACAATGAAATACAAATTGAACTTTTTAAATATTTTATAGGTGTTAGTGTTTTGACCACAATATGATATTAAATAACGACGTGGTTCAATATTATCGAGTACGCTAAACTAGAAGTGAATTGGCTGTTAAGTGTACCAATTGAACCACAACTAAAAATATTTGTCGACAGATTTTCAATATAAGGGTGATTGAAACTAATCAGGCAGGTTTAAAAAAGCCCTACGATCGTGCTATAATTTCATAATACTATTTTTCTTCATCTAAAGTTCCGGCTCATTCGCATAGATTTGTTTATACGTCTATCGACACATCGCTTACGTCTGAGCTAGATATAACGATAGTTTAACAGTAAAAGGCCTCTTTTAAGAATTTATGTTATTGCCAGTTCCCTTTAAACTTATCTACACTACTGAACTCCCTATACGCTACTCGTAGAATGTTGAATCAGTAATTTTCATTTTTACTGGGTACAAACAGATACACTTTACTTTCCTTACAATCCATATCCAATCTAATATTATAAATTCGTAAATGAGCCTGTTTGTTTATTTGTCACGCTTTCACTCACTATTCAACTGGTCATCATTAACTGTTGTACACGTTGCCAGGGTTAGAGAAAAGGACATAATCTACATCTCGAAAAAATGTGTTATTCCCTAGAGCTCGATCAAATCTAACGCGATTGAAGCTGCAAGCAAAAACTAGTAATAATTTCAGTTGACATAAAACACTTACATCTTGTCTTCCAGCCACTTTCAATATCTTCTCATTATTTATACACACGTTGTCTTCATTTGTATTGCCGTTTCCAGTCGTCAAGCCTTCTAGTATAGGTCTGAAAATATTGAGATAATATAGTACATTATAGAAAATTTAGAAAACCATTATAGAGTGGAGTAAAGAGAATTATCTCATATGGCAGATATATTGAAAAAGTGTCCAGTTGTAAGCACTAAATAATAGTTCCCAGGCCCTTCAAAATGGCGCTAGCATCAGCAAAGGTTGTTGGTAGTTTGAAATAATCTTGTAAATATAACCTAAAATAACTGTTGTACGACTACGTGGAGTGTGATAAAGAATATTTGTGAACTTCAAATAATACATTTAGTGATTTTTGAGTGTTTACTATTATAACATTTGTTGAAATAATTTAACGATAATGAACCCTATTGCTACTGTAGCGCCACCCTAATTTAACGCATCTCGACGGACACTTTTTATACACAGAGATGGTTCTCCTTACCTCTCTATATTCATTAAATGGCACTGATGATGTTTTTTTTAAAATAGTAGTGACTTATTTGAAGGATACGTATTTTGCTTTAAAAGTTTTTATTTTATTATTTAATAAGTATTTTGTATATTATATTTTGTCATTAATTTTAATGGTTTGTCTTAAGCGCTATTAATATTCTCTAATAACTTTTAGTGTGTATGTCAATATATGTTACTGTTTTCAAAGTGCGGCAAAAGATGGCGCTGTTTAGAAATCTTTATAATTAAATGTTACTAATTCAATGCAAAGTGCTACAATGAACACATCAGCGTCAGCTGTCACCGTCAACGCATGGTATTCGCCACTAGAACTCCGAATACTCACAGACACACTGATATACAATAAAGAGAAAATCATATGTAGGGGAGAGGCAAAAGATCATAACGCTTTTTCCTTATGTGACGATTTCTACCATTCAATTCTTACGACAAGACCCGATAAGGAACTTCATCATAAAGAAAATCAATAACGTACCCTTGAAAATACTCCTCGTAGAGTAGCGATAGAAATATAGCCATTGCGTCATCGCCACCAGCGTCATTGTCAATCACAAATCTCGGCTTGTCACCATTCGTACTGGAAATAATGGTATAATAGTAATAAACAACTGTAATATCTAGATAAAAAATATTTTACCTCGGTATAAGGTAGTGTAAAATATTTCAAACCAAATAGAAAATATAACAGCGCTTTGATGCAGATTCGTAACACACACAGGCTGTTTGCGAAACAATTTGAATTGAATTTAATGTCCAGCTTGGTGTGAATGTCCGATATGTTATGTAAACTCTTCCAGTGTGGTAACTTTATACCATAAATTATACGTCTCAGGTCCACAATTCGGGAGCTCTTGGGAAATATTACAAACCTTGCAAAAGGGATCATTCATACAAAATTTATATTGATTTAGCTGAGTTCAAATAATTAATTAGTATTGTAAGAATTCGGAAAGAAAAATACTCCAGTAGCAATATATGGACAATAATGCTACATCCTAGGAAGTTATACATACATAAATACGTTTAATAAATAAGAAGAAGTTATATATATCTATAAGTTAAACAATTCTTAAAAAAATGTCTGTACGTTATAAATATTTGGCAAAAACTATTATGGGTGTTATGAGCAGTATAATATAATGCAATAATATTATTTCTAAAATTTTTGTCCGGCTGTTTGGAAACACTAAATTTCAAAACTATTAGACTAATTTTCATAGGTTTTCATAAAAAAAAAGTTCACAAAATAGTCAAAAGATGGCGCTTTATTAGTTTCTTAAGTGGCGTTGCGGGCATTCACCTCCGTGTCTGTTGCTTTTGGCATGGTCAGCTCTAACTCGTTAATCAAAACAATTCCGTATTGGTGAAGCGAATACACTCTTATAATATGTGTTTCTAAGGTTTTATATAGATAAGGACCTGGAGTAGTTACTGTAGAAAATATTAGTTAAAGCATAGAGATATATTATGTACGCGCTTAGTTTAAATTGATAAAATATTATGAATCCCGGTAACTATGATTTTGTTAGTAATAGTACCTTAACAGTTTCATAAATATGACGTAATTTATCATATGGCGATTAATATTTTACGATAATTTATTATGTAATTATTTTGTTAACTATTTATTGCTTTTGATGTGTTACATTTAAACGACAGATGGCATTACTGTCGCGCCAATTGTAATAACAGGCCAATAGTGATAATTGTAATAGTTCTATATAGTAGATATAGTTATCTGGCCGTTTTCCTTACTTTATTCCTATACTCTATTTAATATGTAATACACTATTTTATGATTTGATCAAAGCAATATAACATTTATGTAAAACCGAACAGTATTTAAACAGAATGACGAGTTAAAAAACGAGCTGATACAAGATTTCATTTTATAGCAAATGTATAAAATAGATATACCCCTACAAATAGGGTATAATATAGATATGTTATACCCTATATTATATATTATCATATATATGTATATAATAATAACTATAAAAACTATTTACAAACAAACCTCACACACAAAGACAAGGCTGATATGAACACAAAAACATTTATTTTAAACATTCTTAACGCGTGCTGTTTGGTACAAAGTTTGAGTTGTAACTAAATTTATCTCTGATGTGTAATCTGGCTCGTCGTTTGTATTTGATCTGTTTACACTCTATATCTGATTGAGCAAGTACTTTTCCGTATAACTTGCTGCAGTTCAAAAAAAAGTAATCTTCTACGATGGATCGAACTCTGTTTCTCAAACTTTCTTTTTTTCGAACTGACTACGCTATTGACCTAGCAAGGTCTTAACAGCTTCACCGGACTACTATTTGTGTCGTTTAGAATCAGAAGTGGTCAACTCCACTTTGCAATTTTCTACATTTTTATTTTTTTAGCTTTCTATACTAATACTAATACTAATACTAATACTAATACTAATACTAATACTAATACTAATTGTATTAAAACTCTACAGATACCTAAATGTTTCATAGTCTCTGCAATAAGCTCGAAATGGAAAATTGGCTATACCCATAAAAATTGCAAAGTGGAGTTGACCACTTCTGATTCTAAACGACACATTTTTCAAGCATAAAACGTCATTTAATCTATTTCTTCTATACATATACTAAGAATGTAAATCTAACGTGTCTGTAAAAAAAATGTTGTAGGTGTCTAGGAATAAGTAATGAAATACATTTGAATCTTTTTTAGAAATGTCTGTCTGTTTGTATGAACACGCATCACTGCTAAATTACTGGATTCAAATCAAATCAAATCAAAAATACTTTATTCAGTTTAGGCCCTAATAAGGCACTTATGAACGTCAAAGACTACCATCGGTTCGGAAAACAACACAGTCATCGAGAAGAACCGGCAAGAAACTCGATCGGGTACATTTTTTTAGCATATATTTTCAATACATCATATAATAGCTTTTAGTGGATGCACAGAGAGAAATCAATTCCAGACATCACTATCGTTCACATACTATACTCCATCACTACCCTACACTACAATACCACTCTATAATATCCTTTTGAAACTAAAACCCGTTTGACGTGGCGCTTAAATTTACAGTCCGGCAAATCGGTAACATGCTTTGGGACTTTATTGTAGAACCTAACACCATTACCTAAAAAACTATTACTGGTTATGCTAAGTCTGAAGCATGGGACCACCAGTTTATTACAGTTTGTAGTATTTAGAATTCAGAATATATTCAGATTAGATTCGGAATAAAACCACACCAAGAAAATCATAAAGTATATCTTCGAGAATAACTTAGTCTTTGTTTAATTAAAATCGGTCCACTCTATCAAAAGTTATTGTAATATTAATGACGACGCGGCGTAATTACGAGAAAAAAGTAGATGGACTTAATACATTCAGATGACTTTATTAATCACTGTTTTATTACATAAGGTTCTATGCAGACGAAGTCACGGGCACAGCTAGTTCAAAATAGACAACAACAGGTTTTTAGTAGAAACGGCTTAGATATTTTATACGTCAACACAAATAATCATGCATTTAACTACTACTGAATTTGTACAGTTTGTGTGTTTTGTGTTAGCAATAAATTTTTATAAACACCTACCTCCGTTATTAGTAGAATGAATAATATTATTGATTTTCATTATATTTAAACAAATGATTCAACCATTTGCCACTTGAACAAATATAATACACTGTATGGATATGGAAAATAAATAACGAAATTGGACATTACATAACCATTAATATTGTAAATTTTATGCGACCTAAAATATTTTAGCAACCTTCCTAAACGTTTTGTTAAATTGTTATTGTAACTTTACATTCAAGGTATCGTTAAACGTATTCCAATATAAGCCAATATACAGGCGAGTGATTATAATTCAACGTTTGAACGAAGCACTGAATTGGAACAAAGGCCATTGGGAGTTGAAATTAGAACAGATACATTATTTATCTTGACATAAAATACTGTCGAATTTAGACAAAAGATAGAGATATACTTATCTATTTAAATATGTGCGAGTAGGATAAAAGATCAAATATAACCAATAACCTTACATAATTATAAATTTAAGTAATTTTTATTTAGTTCCAGTTCGTATTGAACTTTCGTTAGTTTTGCTTCAGTCCACCACAGCTCTGGAAGAACATTTCTGTATGATTGTGCGTCAGTGCACCATGGCATATAAATTAGTGCGGTTCTCAAACTAGTAAATTTTATGCTCTGTAAAACATTCCTACAGTTAGACAATCCTTTCTTCTAACTGCATCATCACGCAGCTCTTACTCTTGATCCAACGCAACATAAGAAGTAACGACAGAGTATGTGTTGAATACATCTTCGGTATTGTTGCAACTATTCACTTGAATTTCCTCAATTCAGTTCTATAACAAAGAATGTAAAAAAACCCGCGAACCTACAAAGAATGCAAAAAAGGCGTATCAAATTGGCTCCTTATACTTACCATATGAGGAAACTGATAAAACTGTTATAAATCTGAAGTAATTTCCTCTTTGACTTTATCCACTAAATTCTCATCATCTCTATAAAACATTTATGCTTATATTATCTCATCATCAGCCTGTAAGAGGCCCACTGCAGGGCCATATGCCACTTCCCGAAGGAAGGTATAGGCATAATCACCACGCCAGCCCACGACGTATTGGCGATTTCAAGTTTTGAGAAATCCACAGTTCTACTTTTTTCCTACATACAGTAGTACTACAAGAACAGTTCTCAGGTTCAGGTTTCCTCACGATGTTTTCCTTCACCGTCAGCCGATACTGTTACCAATTTTAAATTAGTAAATGTACGCGAATTCCGAAAAATTCGTTGGTATATGCCTTGGTTCGAACCTGTGGACATCGAAGTAATATTCCACCGGTCAAGCCACTAGGCCACCACGACCTATTATTGTATTACCTGTTACATAAAAAAATATATAAACATGCAACACTCACATACTGTTGACGAATGATGCTAATTATCGCTGGTAGGCTACTGACCCTTACTATGGACCATAATTGTAGAAAATTAGACCTTCAAATTTCAGTATTCAAGTACCCCAAGCGAGCAAGACTTCTGCTATTAATAATATAAGTTTACTCACAGTTCTTCTGGAACGTCCGGCTTCCCGTAGTAGCTGGGTCAACGCAGTTGTTACAAGCACCGGTGTATTGCTTTTTTACGCACGGTGTGAAGACACTTCTTTTAGCAATTAACGATCGAACAGCCAAGAGCTTAATGAACTTAAACGTCAACAGTTCATTCGTTCGGAAATATATGATGATATGTGCCCTATTTTATCGATATTCATAATCATTGTTCGTTCGAACAGCTTGTAAATTTACATAATTTTTTTTTTATATCATTGGAGGCATACGAACAGGCTGGTCACCTGATGGCAAGTGATCACCGCCGTCCATAGACATTTGCAACACCAGGGGAGTCGCAAGTGCATTGCCAGCCTGTGTTTGGGGAAAGGGAAAGTGGGAGGGGAATAGGAGAGGAGATGGGTGAGAGGAGGTGGAGGGGAGGTGTGCCTCCGGCGCTCTCACTGACCGAACGAAACGCAATAATGCCAGCTCTGTTACTTCACGTCGGTGTTCTGTGAGAGGGTGGTACTACCCCAGAGAGGGTGGTAATTATCAGAGTCCCTACAGAACTGGCAGTACCGAATACTAAACACATACATACATAATCATCATTTAAGAATTCTTTTATTTAACATTTCTCTCCCACTGCACGTGACACATCATATATATTTAAAAGTTTATTCAGTACTTTTCGCCGTTGAACCCCGCCTGTCTTGTTGCTCTAGAGGTGGACGCTATTGGCTATGTCACAGTTCTACTAATGTAACTAATACGTTTATTGGTAAGTTGTCCAATTTTTGTGATTCCAAAAAAAATATATTAAATAAGTAATGTACAAGCTGTATACAACTGACTCCAGTTGGTACCACTGTCCTGAACGAGGTCAATAGGTTAGTACTGTGGCAACTACATATCTACCATTTGAATCGTGAGAGTAAAGAGACCATTGCATTCCGATGTCAACTTAGTACTAATATTTTCATCTATTGTAGTTTGTTACATTGGGACAGGAGCTTAACACTTCGTACTTATATTATTTAAAAAAATAATAAAACAAAATAAACAACAAAAAGTTTATTAAAATTGTATATCAAGATAATGCAAATCGAAACATATAGAGTAAGAAATTTGTGTAATTTTCTAAATTCGCTGAATAAATTAACTTAACGTTCGGTTCTTTACTTTCGAAATCGTTTGTGGTTATTCCCCTTTGGTCTCCTGGAAACAAAAATATTATCCCATTAATATTCTAAACGAGAAAGATTATAAGAATGGATGTATATTTGTTGAACTTTTACACAAAAACTGTTAAACATATTTCGACCGACCCATTCATGTTGAAATCAGTAATAGCTTCAGCGTGGCTCTACCACCTACAGCTGTTATTGTTTCAGTTTGCCAAAATATAACGATAAGCATCAAGTGAGTTTAAAAAGAATATTGCCATCCGAGTGATACCTCATATAAACACAGATGACTGTTGTACTATAGCAATACAAGGTAGTAAAGTTTTTGTGTTGAATTAAAGTACTGTGAACATAATATTGAAGTAGTTGGAGGTTAGCTAAAACTGTTAAAAAATAAGCCAAAATCCAAAAAACCAAATATGCACTATCTAATTGAGTCCTTCAGAAAGTATCTGTGTTCTTTGTGTTTCAAATAAGAAGATAATCGTCAAAACACCATCTTGCCTCCTTTCGTTCGGCATTTAGTTTAAATAAAAATGCATGATAGAAAAACGAATAACATGAGTAAATTATGCTTTAGAATTTCTTACAATTTAGAAGCCCCATACTAAGGTATATTTCACATAAAAACATCCGTCACTAATATTATTTTATTGCAAAAGTAGACAAGTACTTAGTCTGGCCATAAATACTGTTACAATTAAAAAAATAAGCAAAAGTAATAAATGTTATTTGCAATAGAACATTTTTTTTTCTTTGTTTCAGTATGTATGGCAATACTAGGTATATTCCTAAAGTTAAATAAATGAATACATTCTAATTGCTTATAACACATGTCTACTGAATATAACATTGTATTACTATTATCTCAATTATTAATTTTATATTTCTATTAAAAACAAAAACTGTTTTCTCTTAACTAATTATATAAATACGAATGTGAGTTTGTGACTCAATCGATCATCTCAACAGAAAGGGACATTTGTCCTGAAAATAATTATTATTTTTGAGGGGTAGGTCGAATTAACATTAACGTGAGCAAAAGCTAGTATTTAATATATTTGTTACTGATAATGTAATTATGTTAAGTCGTAAGTGAAGTCGGCGCGGCCACGATTATCTTCTTATTTGAAACTCATGTAGTACTTGAAAATTTACACTGATTTTAATATGACAAAAACCTTGCCTCGAACCGGTTTCACTGGTTTGAATTATAGCCATGACAGACTTTTAGATCAAACGATGATTAACTTGTTTATATTTATAATTTTTAAAGTGAAACTTTTATTACATTGTCTCAAACTTTTTCGTCTGTGTGTTGCATGTCGCGTGATGGTCGGCCGCGGAGTAGGGATAAAGTGAAAGGTGCTCGTCAGATGCAGCCAGGGCCAATATGGCGGCGCCTACAGTTCGCAACAGCTGATCGTGTAGTGTATAGACTATTATTAGTTAAATGTCTATAGTGTGAAAAAAAGTTTCACTTTTACCGTGGTATCATAAAACCACACAATTTTTATTTACTTAGTACAAGCTAGCTAGAATCGACACGATTTTTCAAATATCTTCTTCTTCTTGTCCTGATAATCAGAAACACATCAAAAAATAATTAGCCAAACGGATGTAGCCTTTCTGCTTTGACGCATTTACATACATTCTGCAGTTGATTTTTATTTATATAGATTTAGTTGTAGCGGTTACACGCACATCAAATACCACATCGACCAAATTGCACTAACCTCATATATCCTAATCTGTTTCTACTGTAAATCTTGTATGGTAACAAAACGCAAGTATAATTAAAAATAATCAACATAGCGTACCACAAAGAACAATATCATGTTTGGAATATTTCACTTCATTTACGATACGGTTGTCCAAAACAATAGCCGAAACTGCTGGGTCCAATGGATACCAAAACGGAACTTTGGTCAGTGAAATTCGTTCGAAGCTGTTTTGAGCTGTCATTATTTTGGTCGGGATCCTTCCCAAAACGTCAGTGCGCCATTTCTGGAAAAAGTATACTAAACTAACTTTTGATCGTGACTTCGCTCGCTTCAATATTCATTTGATGTATCCCTCAGGAACAGCACTTTTTTCTGTCAGCCGCAACAGCTGTCCTACCGCGCCATAGGTACGCGAGCGGCGAGACAGGAGGGAGGGTGGCAAAGCAGTTGCTCCATTTTGTCATTCTATCGTTATCGCTTACAGCAGCAGCTTGCCTTATTTGTTACAGACTGTATGTGTCATAAAATATCTTAAAATGGCCTTCCGTTATCTCGAGATATCAAGACTTTCATTTTCAAAGTGGCTGAATATTTTGCGAAAAGAAAAGCCGAATAAGAAAGTTTTCAATGTAAAAGTGACGTAAATATCGGGATAACAAATGGCTAGAAAGATTTTATATTTATTTTATTTTATTTTAAATTCTTAGGGAAACTTACATCTAGATAAAAGAAAATACATTACATGTTTAAACATAAACGATGGCCATTTACAAGTTTCCGCATATATAAGAAAATTTTCATTTTCCTTAAGAAAGTATGATCCGAATAAGGAAGTTAAGAATCAAAAAAGCTGGAATTATGAGTGCATTTAAGTTTCTGAACACTTGTGTATTTCCAAGAATTAAAGATTCATTTCATTTGTAATTGTTTTTTATATATTGGACAAAGATAAGGGATTACATATAATTATACTCTTAAATATACAACTTCAAAAAATTGTGCTTTGGTATCGTATCATCATTCTGACACTACGAACCTCATGTAAGTTCATGCTATTTCCTTATTACTTCCCACCTCCCCGCGCATACTTAAGGCGTGGTACAGCGATTGCGGTCAGACTATAGATGACCGTATATCCTTTTTTGTGCCCCTGATAATGTGTATGCAAAATTTCATCATAATCGGTTGAGTAGTCTTAACGTGAGCGTAACAAACCTCACATTTGCAATTATAATATTAGTTAAAATTAGAATTATTCGATGATAATTATACTTTATCGTATTTTTTCTACATTACTGGTTTTCATAATCTCACGTAGTTGTAGGTAAGTGCCAATGTAACCTTGGTTGTTAACATCCTAAGCCTTTTGGCTGGTTGGTTTGGTTATACTATTTTTAGTATGCCGCTTCTGTTATCTGAATGCACATAGGTGCTTAGCGACAGTTTCTAAACTTCAGGGTGGTAGCTGGCTATGTAGTGTTATATAATACCAAATAATCATACAAAAACATAAACAAATCTATCTATTGAAATATATCTCAAATACATAATCGTTTTAAAAGGCCCATTTACTCAACGATTACTTGTCAATGGTTTTTTCTCCCCGGTCAAAGCTTGTTATATGTTACCTTTGATCGAAAAGGTTTGTTTTTTTTTACATTTTACTGCCAAGCTTAGATATTTAAGTCTAGCATTAAGTTCTGAAGAATATATCATTTTTTTCACATTCAATCGAAAACATGTATTAACTATGCACGATGCCAGAATATTTTCTAAGGCCGCTTGATAATTTCCAGGTTTCATTGTAAATTTGTCCTCGAATTCCTACAGATGTGTTTAAGATAGCTACAGCTGCGATTAAATTATGCTGTAGGCTGTTATAATGTTGATCAATATTTAATGTTGCATAGTTTAGTTTTTCAATATTATTAATAGTGTACATTGTATCGATGTAATATAGCGTTGTAGGTTTAGTCTATTATGCTCCTTCTTATTATATTGCTACTATATTATTCATCGCACAGTTGGCCGTTGCACTAACCACAATTGTAAAGAAATAAATGTACGCCTCATTTAAGGTGATATTGTGGGTATAAATACTGAGCATCTGAAGTATGAAAAAAAGCGAATATAAAATATAAGGAAAAGTATTAAAAGTTAGCATATAACTAACACTAATATGATGTCTTTTGAAAAATATAAACTTACGATAGTGTTGTTTAGTGATTGTCTGATTTGTGAAAACGGGACGACAGTGACTTTGTCTTTTCGAGAACTTTCTGCCACAACATGGTAAGCTTCTACGTCTATATTTGCATTGAATTCCGGAGTATTAACAGCTTCACCTGCAACAATGTTATGTGAAGGCCAGTTTTTGAGATGTTTAATTAATCCTAACGAGTTTAAAAATAATATTTGATAAAAAGTACGTCTCCATGAATACCAATACCGATTTCGCTGAACTCAATTTTAGAAGCTGCAGGTTTTGGTATAAACAAAGTTATTTTGAAGTTCTAATTTAAAATGTGTCCATAAATAAAACGATAGAAATATATTAACGGGTTTATTGAAGAAGGTGTTAGTTTGCGGAAATCCATAATTAAATATTATAGTAGACGTTACTTTGCACTTCCGCCTGGAATTGTTTGGCCGCTACCACGTCTCAATACAAGAAAAAAACGTTTGATTTTATTTGCGTGACGTGTACCTGATCTAAATATTAGTAACTGTGACAACGAAAAGTATTTTAAGACGCGCCCTTGCTTAACGGTTGAACCTGACGTCGGTTGACACTGTTGGTATGTAATTGTAAGATATAAAAAATATTCTTAATTCAAATATGTTGCAGATTAACGTGTAATGGCCACAATCGATTTCAGACTTAACTTTTTCAGGTTCAACTCGTGCAAATAAAATCAAAGTCTCAATGAGACGTGGTAGCTGCCAATCAATTCCAGGCGGAAGTGCAAAGTAACGTCTACTATAATAAATTGGGTTCATTATGAATTACAACTTAAAACGGCTATAAAAGATGATAATGAAGCCGCCATAAAGGCTATAATTTCAATAAAAAATCCGACGCTTACTCATAATTAAAATAATAATAGTAACAGTGGTTCAGTATAATATTAATCATTTATATTATTATAATAATTAATATTATAAAGAGGTAAAGTGTGTGAGCTTGTAAGGTTGTACGGGGATTTTTCAGGAAGTACTAAACCGATTTTGAAAATTATTTAACAACTAACGGGACCGGCAGATGTTGTCCCACCCTGATTATAAAAAAAATCCTGGGCAAATTATATATCAAAACGTTCCTCGTGAATCACTTTATCTACTGGCGAAAACCGCATAAATATCCATTCAGTAGTTTTTGAGTTTATCGCGAACAGACAGACAGACAGACGCGGTAGGGGACTTTGTTTTATACTATGTAATGATAGAAAGCCACGTTATTTATGAGTGTCATATGCTATTTATTAACGCAAAAAATTAAAAGACTTAAAATTCTGGTAGTTGGATCTGCAAAGTATGTCGGAGAAAAAAACGGTCGACGAAAAAGTTTCTTACGAACGCTGCCTTAATGATGAGAGATATATAATTTAGTTCTAGAGAAAAGTTGTAGAGCTTGATAATGCCTAAAAAAAAGTCACCGACAGCATATGTCTATTATATTTATGTCACTAAAAGTAGTTTTTATAAATGTTTACCGCCCAACGAAGTGGGCACGTATCAGTTAGTAGTTAAGTATAATTATTAAAATAGTTACTTATAACAGTAATATCATAAGTATTACTCATGATTTGATTTGAAATAAACGAAATGAGAAAAACGATGCGGACAGAGAGTCTGCAGAAATATATAAAAAATAAAATATATATAATAATATATGGAAAGAAATAATAATGAAATAGTATATATGATAATTATCAACGTTACTTACTATATACATGACCAGCACCTATATACAACTGCGCCAACCTCCCTATGAACTCCGGATCCAATCTAATAGCAAGTGCTATGTTTGTCAATGGGCCAATAGCCATCACTATAAGCTCACCTAATAAATGGCTACAATTAAAATCACTTCTTTTACGTTAATAAAATTAGTCAATTAATTTTATGAAACCCTTATTTATAAAAACGTTTATTTTAAATAACTTGACTTCATAATTAAACTTTGTTATATTATTTTTACAATGCATGTTAAAAAAATCTACTCCACATTCATTGGTCTCTAATTTTTAAATAATAAATTGCTCTACATTATTTTCGTACATCTTCGAAGGTTTTTTTTTTTTAAATATTTGTTAACGTGTACGGTCTAGATAGAAATTATCATTCAAATTTATATTCTCAAATCATTTTGGGTTTAAAATATGTATAAATTCATGATTAATCAAATGGTAAGTGGTTTTGACTGAAATGTATTGTAATTAATGAGGTATTGAGGTTATATACCTGGAAACTCTTTCGACATCTCAATAAGAGCTACAGCTGCATGTTCATCTTGTGCTTTTATTTCGATAAAATCTATATATTCATTGTCACCCAGTCCATCGTAGCCAAAATGGGCATCCGTTTGAGTTGTTGTAACTAGGGAACAAGCGCTGCCTCTATATATTGGGACCTAAAAATCAATATTTATATTAATAGAACATAAATACAAAAAAGTGGATGTATGCTTATGACCAGACGATATAAGTGAAAACTTCTACATCAAGTAAACATGATTGATAATGACAGGAGCTGATTAAACCCGATTCAGCGTCATCGACGTGAATGTGACGGTTCATTTTCGTTCGATTTTCGGAATAAAGTACGCTTAAAATGTTCACTTAAATAATCCATATTTTTATACAGTATAAACAAAATCATTGTAATGTAAAACTAATTGCTGACAAAAAGTATTTGATAACATAACTGTTACTATAACAATGGCATAGTTAGATCATGTTAGCGTGTCAGAGCGAAAATTATTATGGAATTAGTCACATACATATTGGCTGATCTCAAAGTCATAGTTAATTTGCGTGAATATGACAGAACTATGAACTATGCGCGCTAATGCATGTAAACGTGTTGGTTGTAATCTACAGTTAAAGTAGAAGATAATAAACGCAAACAAAACAATTATTATTTTTTCGGGATTTTATTCATAGTTTTGCGTTATTTGACTCTATATTTTGTAATATTGGTGGCATTTTACGTAATATAATTTGGTTATTGTGTACTACTGAAGTGGATGGAAAATAATACTGCGGAGCATGAATTCTGAGATGCAACAAACCTCCTTGGAAAATTCTAACAACGGGGCCACCCTCTTGTTAGAACATTGAAATTATCACAAAACACTTGTAATAATCTTCTCGCCAATCGCAATAATAATTTAGAAGATTGGTTGCCAAAATAATAGAAAAAAAAAACAATATAAACAAAAGTGATGTAAGAATGTTTTTAACTTTGATACGTTCAAGGTTACTACCTAAATGTAAATTTATATTGTTATTTTATATTTTCACAACATTTACTGTAATAAATAAATAAAAATAACTTACATCTCTTCTGCCGGCAATGTCCAATATTCTTTGACTATTTATAAAAACCTGGGATTCGTTCACGTTTCCATTCACAGTCGTTAAACCAATGAGGCTTGGGCTGGAAAAAGTAAATAACATTTACTTCAAGTACTTCAAGTAAATAACATTACAGTCCCCGCCAAATTTTTTGACTGCTCTAAACATAGCTACACAGAACACAACTTTAGATATAAATACGTTTTATATAAAACCACTTAAGGATGAATAAATACCAATTTTAGATACATATGATATTTTAACTTTGTATCACATTTTTGACGATATTATGCCCAAGTCTGAACTTAACTCTATTCAGAGCGAGCAAAAACTTTTACGAGGACTGTACTTTTATTTTTACTATGTTATCTTTTACTCAAGAAATTTTAATTTTGTATTATTCGTAGTTAGAATTAAATATTATAAATTAAAATTTAGTAACAAAGAACCCGAAAATTAAAATTATATGCAAACGATAACATACAATATCAATTAAATTAGGAAAAGACTGAATAATCCTTACTCGCCACAACATTCCTCATAAAGCAAAGCTAAAAATATAGCCATCGAATCATCAGCACCTCCGTCGTGGTCTATTACTAACTTTGTTCCCGCTTTTATAAATTCCATGGGCTCTGATGTTAATGTTTGTTTCCTAGAAAAAAGCATGTATTGATATGTAATAACTACAGATGTGTTTGAGAACAAATTCGATTGACTTTCCTCCACGTAACCATCAAATTTGTTCTTAACGCCATCTGTTGTTCGCATTACGTATATTGATTGTTTGATTTTCACGTTATCATAACACCACCTATCGCGTATTCCCGAAAGTAAAAAAAAACCTCTTTAGTAACACTGAGGACTTGATCCTATGACTTTTGTGTATCGTTTGACTGTAATACTAATTAGCTAATATAATTTAATTTGTATACAAAATTGATGATTACTATGTATTTATTTTGACTGAAAGAAGTGTTATTGTTTTGTTAATTTTGATTATTATTTTTTAATAAGTGACTAAAATGGTCATCTAAAGAACGTACTGAAATTTTCTATTTTCCTTCACATTCACTTATTACAATAGGGTTTGATGTTTTACTCTCCAAGCGTCCCACAAAGGCTCACCTTTTAAGTATTAAACTTACTGTGATATATATTTTCATTATCCTATAATTCGTATTCTCAATATAATTTCTATATATAAATTGGCAAAGAATATATAAGAGCTCAGTATACTTTCCTCCTCTATTTATGATCCGATCATTTTAATTTTTGTTTTGTTTATCAGCTACTAGTGAGATTTGATGTTGTTAATTTAAAAAAAAAATATGTATATGCAATTTATAAACCAGATCGAGTTTCTTGCCGGTTCTTCTCGATAATTGAGTTGTTTGTCCGAACCGGTGGTAGTTTTGACGTTCATAAGTGCCTTCTTAGGACCTACATTGAATAAAGTAATTTTGATTTTGAGGGGTTCACTCTTGGGCAAAGGAAGCTCAATAATTAAAATTGAAAAATTCAAGGTCCAATTTTGACCACCAGACCAGCGATTCTCAACCAGCGTGTCGCAACGCATTGGTGTTTAAGCATCCGTCAAGGTTGTCGCGAGATTTTCAAACACTCACTTTATTGCACTTTGTACTATGATATATTTTGTACGTAAGGTTTGGGGATGTAAGGCCATTGAGTAAAAAAGGTTGAGAACTGCTGCACTAGACGACCACAAGTGAAATTGTATAATTGCTGTGATAGATTTACTAAAGATGTGGTTAATTAAATATAAAACTTAAATTACATTTCAATGGTTGAAGCCTTAAATTTATATCTAATAATCTATTTGCGGTTATAAAAAAACATTAACCTTACCTTCCTGTTACATGTAAAAATGTTAAAACAAGAATAAATATGTACATATTTTGTTCGTTACGTTCGTACACTAATGTTTTTAAGGTCGAACTGATTCTACTGAATAAAAAAAATAGAACACTATTACGCTAGCGGATACTAGTACTTTTAATAAAGGTCATTCGTAATATCGTTGTTTTCGCATCTTAAATCAATAATAACTATTAATGTCTGTATATATTTTCAAGATTTATTCCAATTTATTATTCTAGTTTATATATTTTAATTTAATTATATTGATAAATAGAAAAAACTCGCTTCAACACCACATTACAGCAACATATCACAAGAAAAACTAAAACCCAATATTAATTTTCAAGCATTACGTACTGTAATACCTTCTATCCTTTTCTCACAATTTATGTGTCACCTTTTCATATTCTATAATTTATTTTATTCGATTCACTCTAAATAAACAGATACGAATATCCACCGCATAATAGAAACAACCTATTGTAGTCGCAAATGGTACTTTTTTTAATGAAAACGGTTACATATTACATACCTACTCTTGTTAACGTATTTGATATAAAGTTATTGGTTTTTATTGTGTTTTACAATTGGGCGTCTCTTTTAAGTTATTATTTTTTCTTATCTACTTATAAAATATCATCGTCACTAATCATTACATAGTATAAAACAAAGTCCTCTGCCACGTCTGTCTGTCTGTTCCCGATAAACTCAAAAATTACTGAACGAATTTTCTTGCGGTTTTCACCAGTTGATAAAGTGATTCACGAGGAAAGTTTTGGTATATAATTTGTTAAAGTTTTTTTTATAATTGGGGCGGGACAACGTCTGCCGGGCCCGCTAGTAAAAAATTAAATCATTTTTATTCGAACTAACTACAAGCTGAGTACACAAACGGTGTTATTACAAAAAAGTTAAATACGTATTGAATACTTGCTTTAAAAAGGTTTCGAATTAAATGCACCGCAGTCGCTGAATGTTCGCCATATTGTTCTTTTGTCTCGCTCTGATTACGTTAGGTTAGACTTGCGAAAAAGGATAACGCGAACTTGTTTCGGGTGGTCGTGGTAGATTTAATTCGAAACCTTTCTAACCCTAGAAAGATAACCTACGTCACAGAGGCGCCTGCGCTGGAAATGTATTGCTGTATTTTTTTGTCCTTCGCGTGTCTTTCCACGTCCTTCTCAGTCAACTCAGTCGTCGGTTTGTCCTTTCACGTGACGACTGTTTCCATGCTGTAAGTACTATCGTTTTATTTATATGACGAGTCTGTGCGCTCGCGAGGCGTATGGTTATCTTTTGTGAAACTTTTGAGTTAGTTAATGTTGCAGTTGTAACGATTCAAAGTCTATTTGTAAATGTTTTTTATTTGTTTTTAGGAACGATATATTATGTATGCATTAGACATTTATTATAGGAAAACGTTGGTTGAAAATGAAATTTGCACTTTATGCGTTGTATAGATATGGTATCATACAAATCGATTCCCGTCAAGATGGTTTGTTTATTATTATTGTGTGATGAGGAAGGTGTCCTAAATCCAGTAACTAGTAAGCTTAAAATAATTATGTATTATAATCTAGCCAAAGGAAACGTGGACATTTTCGGCAAAATGTGCTTTTCGATGTCGTATTCAAGGTAAACGAATATGTGGCCAATGACTATGTTCTATGGCATATTGAATATAAGTCTTGTCAACTCTTATGTGACTACCACAATGTCATGTCAAAACATGAAAAGCCTTTACATTAATAAACTCAGTACACAACTAGCTACGCCATGAATGATAGAGAAACTAGAGACTTCTACTTTTCCGAGACATGTTTTGAGTATCTTCGAAAATATTGTTCCAGAACGCTCTGCACAGGGTCGTACAAAACAAGAAGAGGAACCATCACGGCATCGGTATAAAGAAGACGTTACTGTACGTCTAAAAATAAAATAATGTCAACCTGTACTAAGTGCAAAGAACTTTTTTCGGCGGCAAAAATTACGTTTGCCGTGAGTACATTTTTAATTATTTTTTTTATGATAGATATTTTTTTAGACTGATTATATTATAGTCAAACATCTTATAAGAAAAAACTCTTATTTTCATAAGATTAGATTTCATTTTTTATAAGTGATTTTGTTCCTGAAGCATAAGGTACCTATACCTACTCATTTGGTTTTAAATTATGTGAAATAAACAAATTAAAGTAAAAATGTATTTTATTTTCATTGTTTTGAATATATTTTTTAACATAATAACATAAATTATAAATATTTTTTAGTAAATCAATTAAAAACACATATTATAAAAGAGTGCGGCTTTGAAGCGTATGGTTATCTTTAACGTATGTCGTGGTATGGTTATCTTTCTAGGGTTAAAGCAATTATTCAATATGTATTTAACTGTTTTGTAATAACACCCAAAGAGTTTACAGTTTGACCAAACTTTGAACTAAGCGGTACTTAGCCGAATCATAAAATTATGTAATTGGGTTACGTGACGTAAGAAACATGTGGAGCATAATAAAATATAACTAATGCAGTGAGTTGAGTGACGAATATGGTAGAATACGAGAGGAGCGTCAACCGGTTATAAAAGTCGAAGTAATTATATATCCTTATATTATGGTCAGAAATGTTACATTACTTAAGTGACCAAGGCATAATGTCGTTCATACGGACAATAAGTGGATTGTCTTATTAATTGATAATAAAATACTAAAAATTATGGATATAAAAACTTTAACATTCTATTTGTGTATAAATTTTACAAATAATCAACAATGAATTTCTTTTGAAAATACGGTCAGTAAAAAATCTTTGTAAAATTCCTTATTCGCTGAATAAATCACTTTAACATTGCCTTCTTCAGTTTCGAAGTTGTTTGTGTTTATACCTCTTTTGTCTCCTGAAACCAAAGATATTTAGGATAATTTATTTGGCATTTATCTTTTAGTTTTGCTCGGTTGGTACATTAATACCTCGGCTGATTTTTTAAGACCCAGATCACAAAATGGTTTTGAATATCAAGTCAATTTGTTAAAATTCTAAGTGTACGTTACATAATTTGTTATTGTTCAAGATTTTGAAATTTTTGTAACATATACGGTATTTTTTTAAACTATGCTGCGAACTGTTGACCAGTGTATTAGAACGTTTAAGTTCGTATGTATTAGGGTGGAGTGAAAAAAACAATTTTTTTTTTTCTTAGCCTGGGGGTCAAATTTGTAGCTTATAAAAAACAAAAATTTTTGAAAAAAAAAAAAAAAATTTTACTCAACATCTTGAGCCAGCCCACTCATTTTTAAAACTAATTACGAGTAAAAATATTTGGTTGCAAAAAAAAAATTTTTGAAGGCGTTCTAGAAACTTCAGAGTATCCTCTTTTATGCCAATTAAAAATCACAAGTTAAAAAAAAATTTTGTGACTATTGTTTTAATTTAAAAAAAAAATCCCAAAAAGTACCATTCCTCTTTAGGGCACTAGAATAAAATTTGAGTTGGAAATGATCATAATTGCCAGTTCTTAGATGTTTTAAGAGATTCAAAGACAAAAAAAAATTTTTTTTTGCAACCAAATATTTTTACTCGTAATTAATTTTAAAAATGAGTGGGCTGGCTCAAGATGTTGAGTAAAATTTTTTTTTTTTTTTTAAAAAATTTTTGTTTTTTATAAGCTATAAATTTGACCCCCAGGCTAAGAAAAAAAAAAAATTTGTTTTTTTCACTCCACCCTAGTATGTATGGAAATTAAACTCTTATGCTTTTGGGCAGTTCAATGGCTCTATATTATACAGACTATAATTACTTGTTATAATTTTTTATTTATGCAAAATTGTATTTTGTCAGGAATATAACCTATATAGGTAGTCTTAAAAGCCAAAATCTTATCTAAATACAACATTTGCTTCAAATCGTTAGAGCTATTTCTGACATACACGAAATAAATTTATGTTGCTCAAGAATTTCTCATTTCAATAATATAATATAGATAATCTATTAAACTACAACGGATACCTTTAAATCTAAGTTTCTCCAATTTAATAAAAGCCTTTATAGTAGTGAGATGTAAAAGTTAGTAAAAAAAATACAGCTCACCGCAAAGATAAATGCCATTTTCGGAATATTTAACTTCGTTCACGACACGCTTGTCCAAAACTATTGCAGCAACTGCTGGATCCAATAATTGCCAAGACTCGCTGCTAGGTAGCGAAATTCTTTCAAAGCCATTTTGGGCGTTCATTGTTTTGGTCGGGATTGCTCCTAAAACATCAGTGCGCCATTCCTGCAAGTTAAAATACAATGTTAAAAAAATAGTTCCATGAAAATCTTTAAAATATAATTGTAGGTGAGTATTAAGTACAGATATTTGGAAAATCAACCCTTAAAAATAAAAAAAAGGATGAAAAATTTAAATGAAAATCCGATATTTGTCTGTTAGTCGGTCAGTTACTTTTTTTAAATATATCTTTATGTGTATATATAATTCTTCTATCCGTGTATATGTGACTGAACATCTTCTAAACAGTTGGACCGATTTTAATGATTTTTTAGGTATGTTCCAGTCGATTTGAGAATGGTTTAGATTCACAATTGAACCCGGTAGGTGGCGCTGCGGTCTGATTCTAGGATTTTTTTTAAATTATCAGGCCTCTGTAACGTCCACCGGGTCTGCTAGGATAGATAGATATAAACAACGAGTAAAAAAATACACCATACAAAATGCCTGTGAAGCTGCGGAAAAGTGCTAGTCATACTAATATTGAGCAAGATCACGTCAACTGGACCCCCCATTTTCCACTTGATCATAAAAATTAATCCCATGTATTTTTTTTAGGAGTTCATACCATGATAAAATGATCCCCCAAAACGATTTTAAAAAATTTCGATTTTAACAATATTTTTTTTTACAATGAAAATTTTAGGTACTTTTAATTAAAAAATGGACTGTAAATCAACCGTTAAAGTTAAATTAATGGGACTTGAAGTATTTATTTTTAAAATGTTTATATTTTGATAAAATATTAATACCTAAAAATTATTTGTTTATTATCATATTGTTAATTAACTTTTAAGTTAACAAATGAAAATTTCAATGACTTCTCGGTGAAAAAATGAAGTTTTTTTTAATCGGTTACATGCGTTATTTATTAAAATTTAAGATTTTAGAAAAAAATTTCACTGCTCGCGATTAGTTTAAACAATATGAATTTATTTATCACAGCGCGCCGAGCGCTAGGCGCTGTCAGAATACCGCACCGTCGAGCGTCAGACTACGTTGCAGCTTACGTTTTTTTTTTAAATAAATAAAATAAAGTTAAGAAATGTCTACAAAATTTCATATCTATTACTAGTTCGTTTTTTCCATTTAACTTTAATAATAGAGAATTTATTTATTGTATTAGTCATAATATTGATCATAATAATAATAAAATTTGTTTGATAATTATATTTTTAATTATAATTAATCGAAGCTGCAACGTAGTCTGACGCTCGACGGCGCGGTATTCTGACAGCGCCTGGCGCTCGGCGCGCTGTGATAAATAAATTCATATTGTTTAAACTAATCGCGAGCAGTGAAATTTTTTTCTGAAATCTTAAATTTTAATAAATAACGCATGTAACCGATAAAAAAAAACTTAATTTTTTCACCGAGAAGTCATTGAAATTTTCATTTGTTAATTTAAAAGTTAATTAACAATATGAAAATAAACAAATAATTTTTAAGTATTAACATTTTATCAAAATATAAACATTTTAAAAATAAATCCTTCAAGTCCCATTAATTTAACTTTAACGGTTGATTTACAATCCATTTTTTAATTAAAAGTACCTAAAATTTTCATTGTAAAAAAAAAATATTGTTAAAATCGAAATTTTTTTAAATCGTTTTGGGGGATAATTTTATCATGGTATGAACTCATAAAAAAAATACATGGGATTAATTTTTATGGTCAAGTGGAAAATGGGAGGTCCAGTTGACGTGATCTTGCTCATTATAAAGAGGAAAGATTTGATTGTTTGTTTGTACAATATATAGGTAAATATAACATTTCTTCAACTGAGTGTCACCACTCGAATATAACACACAATTTTGTGTCTTTCATAATCATAGTGTTAGAAATTTAAAAAAATAACACAAATGTATGATTTGTACTAGAGATCAAAAATAACTGCTTAGATATATTGTATACTAGCGAATACCCGTCATCGTAGATTATTACCTTAGTAATATATTATATGTACAGAGGAAAAAACCTAAGCACAACACCGCTTGCTTCATTTTTCACGGCAAGAAAACATAAACCGCTAAACGTGGTAGTGCGTATAAAAATCATAGTTTCTCAAAACTTCAATATATATTGAAGTGAAAACGTCTTTAAGCGCGTTGTGCGTTATTTTTGGCAGGAGATGAATTTATAATTTCGCGTCATGACATGTTAGTAAGCGTGACCGATCGTACTGCGCTTGCGCGGCTTGCGTCAGAAGAGCGACGCGTAGTACAGGGGCCTGTGTTCATCAATATTGATATTTTGTATTAAGATTGTGAAGTCTATCATATATTCATTATGAACTGAATAAAAATGTATATAATAACTAGCGGGCCCGGCGGACGTTGTCTCGTCCTGATTACAAAAAAAATCCTTGACAAATTATATACCAAAACGTTCCTCATGAATCATTTAACTAGTGGTGAAAACCGCTTGAAAGTCCGTTCAGTAGTTTTTGAGTTTATCACGAACAGAAAGACAGACAGACGCGGAGGGGACTTTGTTTTATACTATGTAATGATTGTTCGGAATGCCAATAGATGTGAAACCAGACTAATGATAATAATTTCAATTTACAAATTATTAAATTTAAATAATTCACAATATAATTAATTTTAAAAAGTCAAAAGAGAACACAGTTATTCTATTGTATTGAGTTTGCCCTTTTGTT
Organism: Antheraea yamamai; assembly: GCA_036509395.1. Lineage (NCBI taxonomy): Eukaryota > Metazoa > Arthropoda > Insecta > Lepidoptera > Saturniidae > Antheraea > Antheraea yamamai. Next base: position 17,981,367 of record AP028438.1, read on the forward strand.
AGCAATCCTTATTATTGCCTCGATTTTTTTTATTAAATACAGATACTGTATTACTTTTTTTTAATTTATTTAGTAGTTTTTGAGCCTTGCGTTTAGTGCAGATGATGTCTATTATATATCCATTAAAATGAACAATAAAATTTCAAGAACTTGTACATATCGGGTTCACAATCTTAGGAAATGTACAATCTCAAGCGATCTTTACTCCTTTTATGTATGTGCTCTAAATAAGGAAGTTTCAACATTCCTGCCATGTGCTCTGTTCAGTATTTCGTATTGAATGTTTACAAGAGTATTACATTAATATTATCCATCACTCTTTACATCAACTAGGTTTGAAATTTAACGATATACAAAATATCATACTTACATTAGTAATATTTAACGAACGTTTAATTTGTGAGAATGGAACGACAGTAACTTTATTTTTATAAGCATTGTCTACCACAATACGGTAAGCTTCTACGTCAAGATCCGCATTAAATTCTGGCGTATCGTCCTCATCACCTGTAATGTTTAATTGGAATATTAGTAATGGTCTCGTGTTTGTTGATTTAATTGGACCTTTAAAAAGTTACAAATTTGACAACACTTTCTTTTTATATATCATAGGAAGCAAACGAACAGGTGGGTCACCTGATGTTAAGTGATCACCACCGTCCATAGACATTTGTAACATCAGGGGAGTCGCAAGTGCGCTTCCAGTCTAGGTTGGGAGGGGGAACAAAGGAAGGGGGAAGGGGAAGGGAGGTGGGCCTCCGGCGCTCTCACTGACCAAACGAAACGCTACAAGGGATTTTCTATAAGAGGGTGGTACTATCCCGGACGAGCCGACCCATTTATGCTAAAACCAGTAATAAATAGCTTCAGCGTGTCTCTACCACCATCAGTCAGTTGAACCTAAATTCATAATACATTTAAAGACAATAACATTTGTTGTTCTATGTTTTTAATTTAAATTAGCCAACGTAAAACACGTTTTTAGTCCCAAAAATTTTCGCTTCTGGTTACTAATGTAACTTTAAATTATTATTATGAAAGTTGATAATAAGACTTTTTTTATAGTAAAGGTGCTAAAACTAGAAAGGACTGGCTCTCAAGTGCAGCTGCTGGAACAGACTAACAGGGATTTGGCAATAGGTTTTCAACTTGACAGTGGCAGCGGGTGGATTTGGAAAAAAACCTTACTACCTTGCTATGTTTATGCTATATCTATGTTTTCTCTCACCGGAAGTTCTGGCTCGGTTGTAAGAATTTAAACGTAAGTCCATCAACGCTATGGTCCGAATATGCTATCAGTTAAGCTATCATCGCTTCAAACACCATCGTCTTTCACCAGATTCTACTTTTCGTTATATAAACAATATAATAATACCAATTACACTTACCATAAATAGTTCCAGCACCAACGTATAACTGCGCTAATCTTCCAATGAATTCTGGATCCAGTCTAATAGCAAGTGCTATATTTGTCATAGGACCTATTGCCATTACTGTCACTTCACCTACAATTTAAATACATTTTGGTATAGTTCATATTAAAATGTATATTTATGACCAATCAGAATATGCAATCCATCCTGAGAGACTGCTTAGATGAACATTTTATCTCATATATATATATATACATACCTACTTTTTATACTTTATATTACATTTGGCCACTATCTCATCTGATGCTAAATGTCGACATCGTGTAAGGTGGTAAGCACGCTAAAGCTAGAGGCCTGTCTCTGGAGTGCAACTGCTGGAATACACCAACAGATACTTGGAGATAGGTTTTCAACTTGACGGTGGTAGCAAGCCAGGAGGGCTTAGACGAACCTCTATCACCATGGTAGTTTCATCGCGATTTCCTTGACCTGACTTAGTTGCAATGACTTGAACCTAAGTTCATCGGCGCTGTGTCCGAACACGCTATCAAATAAATAACCAAGTGATGATGGTTGTGAAGTCACTATAAGAATATAATGAATGCAAAGAGATATTTCAGATTATATTGTACATTGTGGTACCTTATATAAAAAACAGTGATTAATAAACTCATCTCCATATATTAAGTCCACTTACTTATCTCTCGTACTTACACCGCGTCGTCATTTAAATTACAATAACTGTTGATAGAGTGGACCGATTTTAATGAAACAAAGACTAAGTTACTCTCGAAGATATGCTTTATGATTGTCTTGGTGTGATTTTGTTGTGAACTCATTACTTTAGCAGTGATGCGTGTTCATACAAACAAACAGACAGACAGACAGACATTTCTAAAAATTAGTGAAATATATTCTATAATTTATTCTTAGACACCTGCAACATTTTTTTTCACGGAAATCAAAAAAGTACAGACACGATAAATTTACATTCTTATTATATGTATAGATATTGAAGCATATCCAGATGGAATTTTTCTTCTTGGGTTTAATTCAATTACTTTCTTCATTGTGTATGAATTTTCCTTAATTTTTCCATTAGCAATAAGCCTCAAAATTATCTAGACAATAATTCAATGTATACACACCTGGAAACTTTTTCGATATTTCAATAAGAGCTACAGCTGCATGGGTGTCTTTTGCTTTAATTTCTTTATAAACCACATTCTCATTATCACCTAACCCATCATAGCCAAAATAGAAATCACTTTCGACCGTTGTAACTAAAGAGCGAGAACTACCTCTGTAGATTGGAATCTAAAAATGAATACGATATTTTTAATCTTCTAGAGTATAGAGTAGTACTATATATTAGGGTGGCAAGCAAATTCCTTTTTTCAAGTCTCTTACGTACATATATTAGTTTATCATTTTTTAAAGGGCCACGGGAAAGCGCACCCCAAAAAAAATGTTTAAGAGATCGCTCGAAGTATTTTAACATTTCCGAAGTCGTCAAAAAAAAAATAATAGATTTTGTCAATTATATTTTAATAGTAAAATTTGTCTCGATAACTTTGCATCTTTCTAGCCATATTTCTATATTTTTGTATGTCCACTTCAAGAAAAAAAATTAAAAAAAGTCGTTAATATTCATGTTCAGAAGTCGCTCGAAAAGGTCTAAGGTAAGGTAAGGTAAGGTCTAAGGTAGGTACTATACTTGGAATCTTAAAAAATACTTTTAAATATTAAAATATCGCCTTGAATATTTCAGGATCCAAATCATTCTAATAATAGAAAATAGTGAAATTACAAGAAAAAGATAGATTTTCCAAAATTTTGTAAATTTTGATCGACCTCTTCATTTTTGACGTGAATACGTCTCTAAATTTGCTACCATACAGGGGTAATCCAAAAAACCTACGGATAACAAAATCGGGAGATACAAATTGGCAATGTAGTTTCGAATCTACTCTCTACATCTAAAATTAAATTATACCATTGAATAGCTAAAGGTTCAAAGAATTCATTACGCTATTACTACTCAAGCAATATATGTGTTAATATAAAAATCAATTGCAGAAAGTGTGTAAGTGAATCACTTTAGAACGGCTGCATCTATTTGGTTATCGTCTATCACGGACATGGTAATAAATTTATCAGAATGATTCTTTAATAGTTTGTCACATTTGTCAGTACTTGAAACCTGCATTCCAACAAAGACTGCAGATGGATTGTACATTTCTCCATGGTTACCATTGTTTTTGACTACACAGTACAGTCACTATGTAGGAACTAAATAAAAATGGTTAGGTTTACGTGGAAGAATTACAATATTAAGTATGTTATGCTGCTCGAGAATGCTAACACTGTCTTATTCTTTATTTCCACACATCCAGTTGATTGGAACCAGCTGGAACGGCTCCTATCGGTTTTTTTACTGTCTACATCACTCATTGAAGCATAGACATAATAATATTCTAGTCTGTAAATGTTCACTTGCTGAACAAAAGAGACATTGCTATATTATGCTTGGCTCAGTATAAGAAATATATTTATGTGAGGAAAATAAAAATATACAGGCAACCTAAGCAATTTTACTAACGACAACAGTAGTACTGAAATTACTTTGAAAATTTGTGACAAAATAGAATACATTAAACATACGTCTCTTCTACGAGCAATGCCCAATATTCTTTGACTATTTTCAAACACTTGTGTTTCATTTACATTTCCATTTACAGTCGTCAAGCCGACGATACTGGGTCTGAAAAGCATAGATAACTTTAATTATTCACGTAAAGAACACAACTGAATGTAGGCTTGGAAGAAAATTGTTTAAATTTCCACACCCTTTAAAATATTCAAAGTCGAGTTAGTTTTAGACTAAATTAAATAGTATTTGTTAAATATTAATTTGATGAGTTTAAATAATCTATTTAATCTATACTTTTAAGCCCACCTGGCCAGCTACCACTCTCAAATTGAAAATCTGCCGCCAAACACCTATTAGTGTGTTCCGGCAGCGTCACTTGAGAGCCAGCTCTCTGTAGGTATAGCGTGTTTACCATAATAAACTACATTGTCATTTAATATCAGAGAAGACTATGGTCATTGAATAAAGTTTAAAAAAATCTTAACAGGTTTTAATATTTTATCATAATCTAATCTTATAATCGAAGATGGTGTTAAATGTAGAGGAAAACTGAATCTCGAGTGCAACTATCAAAACTAAATAGGTCGATGTCCATAAATTTTCATCTTGAGATTGGTAGTTAGTCAGCCAAGGAATAAATAAATAATAGTTTAAAAAAACACGCTTTCATAATAAATCCAACTAAAAAACAGAAAATAAAATTTAATAAATTTGGATTAAGAATAGTGTAAATTAGAAATAAATGTATATTTTTGTAAAAAGTGACAAAAAAATGATAAAAATACTGATATCTGGAGGTGTTGATATTAACAGTGACGCATCGCATGTTAATGCGCATGTATACAGGTGAAGCTAATAAAAGCGTGATAAATAAAAAATACATTTCTATGCGACGTTTTTTTCATCAACAAGACTCCAGTTCGTTGACCTCCTTCATGTACGAGGCTACTTCTATAACAAAATTAATTTTGAAGAAGACCTAATAAAACTTATAAGACAGCGTGATACTATGTGAAATTCGGCAAATTGGTATATAAAACACATAAGAAGCTAAGTAAGACAAAAAATATAAAGACTATTCACCCTCTAAAATATATCTCATAGAGTGAAGCTAAAAATATAGCCATCGCATCGTCAGCACCGCCGTCATGATCTATCACTAACTTTGGTTCTGATTTGCCAACCCGTTTAGATCCTAATTGCGCTGTTTCGTTGCTAAAATAAAAAAAAACACACAATAAATAAGAAGTAAAAGAAAGATTAATAGAAATATATATACCTATACCTTTCATGTATAGTTGCAATAAATATTCGAGTCGAATTATTTTAATTTTTTAATATATTTTGTCAATTTTCTGTGGGTTAATAACCTACGATGTACAATACAGAGATAATAAAACATGATATATTTAGCCACCATTGTAGATTTCTAGGAACATGATGGTGAATGTAAATCCTTCATGAATCAATTAAACTATTGTATCTACCTTGCTAATATATAAACATTATAGCACGACAGATTCGAGAACATTATTTTACATTATTTACGAATTAGCAACCTGTAGTGTAGTCTAGTCTATAATAAGCTTTGTACCGTCGCTAATATGAAACGATTAAAATTATAAAAAAAAAAAGTAAACCCTTACCTGACAAGTAAGCACAGTAATATTATAACGGATATCATATATTTGATCATTTTTGATGTTGTTAAAACTCGTCTAAGATCGCTCGGATCATTCAACCGAAGTCGTTCCACTGGTGTTGTTAAAAATATGAATTAGGCTTTATAAGACACATATAGCACAGTGATGTAATTTCTAAATTTGTGTCGCGTAAAAATAAAAAATATAGGTCATATGCAATGTGTTAGAGCAATATTCCTATGAATTATAAAACAAAGTTGAACTATCTATACAGTTCTATATATCTATAACTATTTTCATAAATGGAAATGACTAAGCTATATCCGTTGTTAGATTTTTATTAATCTGTGTTATAACAACAACAGCATTTTACAAATAAGATTATAGTCCAAAATAAAGTGTAACAAATCGTCATATATTTAAGTTGGCATTACTTTGCATTTCCGTGTGGAATTGATAGCCGCTACCAGGTCTCACTGCAATAGAAAACGCTTTCTGTGAAGTGAAAAATAACGTTCTCTCTGCTATTTAATGGTGGATTTCGGTAAAGTAACCCCTTCATCAAACTGACAAATGATCAATATCATATTACCCTTATCCCTCTCAATTAGGGATGACACAACATTTTTATCCTCAATTTTCTTCAATCATTTCCCTTCCATTCTCTTCTATAAGCTGTCTACTTAGTATTTATACTTTTTATACACATATCATTTATATTATTATTATATACAGGTCATTCATAGCTTCTTCTATGTTCTCCCGCTTTCATACTTAACATTCGTCTAGTCATGCCACTTCTGACAAAATTCTAACAATGAATTTCGTATGTTTTTGAAATGCTATTTTTTCATTTTTATTTATATTTTGTGTCCTTACATTGATTTAAAAAAATCCATCTAGTATTTATGTGAAAAATTCTATATTGAATTATTACCTGTAGCATAATTATCCAGTCGATACGGCTATTTATCGATAATTCAGATTTATATCACAGATATGGTAATCTAGATTAATTTCAATATATAACTTATCACAAGGAACAGTAGTTGAGTGTTATACAGAATATATTACCATATTTTAACAAATTAAGCCAACGATTATTTAATCAGCTTTAGGCTCATATTCTGGAGCCTATGGTCGGATAAAATTAGCGAAAAAGACATTTTTTTTTATTATTATTTATATACATTTTTATTGACACCATTTAATTACATTTAATTCTAGTTTTTTTTGTCCACCTACATAGTTTTTATTAAACCTATACACGTATTGTATTGTTTACCATCGTTATTATTATAAGAATATTACAAACCAGTACTCTATGACAGATGATTATTTTTTCAATGTCATCTCCACCATGCTACTGTTTTTTTTTCGAACTGACTACGCTATTGACCTAGCAAGGTCTTAACAGCTTCACCGGACTACTACCATGCTACTGTGAACGTGCCTTACTGTGAATGAATGGTACACAACTAGTCCGTTTTAAGTATATAGCATGTTGCAAAAGGCGTTTTGATTTGTTGTTACAACAATACACTTTTTAATTGACTGATTGTTGCGTTAAAATGAATACAAAGGATACGTTATATTTATAACGTTTTGTAAACGCAAAACAATATCAATTTTAACACGCTCATAAGCTTAGTCGTGCGTAAAAGAGGTTGAGGATTTTTTTTATGTTGTGTTTGCAGTATGACGTCATATCTTGCATTTTTGAGTTATACGTGGCAGATTTGGTTTACTGAACTGTACTGTTTGGGACATATAGTAAACTTAAAAGCGATAGCTATCCAGGTTCATCATTAAAAGAAGCCCTACCACCATCCTATCCAGTTATACGGAAAGCTTAGGAGCATTATAGGAATTCGGAAACTACGTCTATCGACGCAGCGTCTTGAGCTATCGTTGCAAATGAATAGAAACCACCCCAAAAGACCGCCGCAACAATTACTCATAACCAAAGAGTCCTCGCAACCGTTACTAGGCCATCAGTCCACCTTGGGGCTTCCTATGTTTGAGGTCCGTTGATGACACTCGAAAACAGTTTACCCTAATTAACCCTCTATTCTAGGAGCAATGTACTTCGTATACTGCCATATAACTTTAGAAATTCTAAGGGTTGTATTTTGATTTTGGTTCTCCTGCATATATCCATTATTTGGTACGATAACACAGATTTACTACGAACTTAGTAGTATCCATTACTCGTTAAGGAACTTTCAGCTTTTTAGCTACAATGTTAGCTACCATATAACCAGTCTTATAACTGATCTTTGGCAACACAAATTAATCAAAGATTTTCATATTTCGATCTGCTCAAACCCGGTACCCTCGGGTACGCAGACGATAGCACCATTACAGAGAGTTACATATCGGGACCTCGTGCTGACGGGAAAGTAACTGATAGTCTCAGAGAAGATATGATCAACCGCATGAACTCGGCACTTAAAGTTGTATCTGGCTGGGGCGATGCAAACCTTGTTAAGCTTAACGCTACAAGAACTCAGGCGTGTCTGTTCTCCATGAAATGTAGCCCATTCCATTCCAAACCTACTCTCCAGGGTGCACCCATACCCGTTGCCGATAACCTCGGGCTCCTCGGGATAAATTTAAACGCCAAGCTCAACTATGGACGTTCTATTGAGGCTAAGGATAAATGGCTATAGCCCCTGCCCGCGACTTCGTCCGCGTAGTAATAGATACTACTCTGGGCTAACGCTGACACACAGCAGAAGCTCTCAAAAAGAAAAAAACATCTCGATTTTGAAACATTTCTCATCTGTGCTCCGCTCCTATTGGCCTTAGCGTGATGATATATATGATATATAGCCTATAACCATTCTCGATGAATGAGCTATATAACACTGAAAGAATTATTCAAATCGGACCAGTAGTTCCTGAGATTACCCCTTACAACGCCACAACGTCACAACGTCACAAACTCACAAACTCACAAACCCACAAACCCACAAACTCACAAACTTTACCTCTTTATAATATTCGTATAGATATAATAAGAATGTAAATCTAACGTGTCTGTACATTTTCGATTTTCATGAAAAAAAATGTTGCATAATAAATAAGTAATAGAATACATTTCAATCATTTTTAGAAATATCTGTCTTTTGTGTGAATACGCATCACTGCTAAAGTACTGGGTTTACAATAAATTTAAATAAATAATAAAAGTTACAATTCATATAAGAAAATTATAAAGCATATTCTCGGGAGTAACTTAGTCTTTGTTTCATTAAAATCGGTCCACTCTATTAAAAGTTATTGTAATTTTAATGGCGCCGCGACTTAAGTATGAGATAAAAATAGACAAGCAAATGGACTAAATACGTTCAGATGACTTTATTAGTCATTGTTTTGTACATCAGGTTCCAAGTGGACGAAGTTGCGGGCACAGCTAGGTTTGAATATTATCGAGATAAAATACTATCTCGATTCTGCCTTTAAACTTTATTAGTTATAATACGTACCCCAGTAACAAATTATATTAATAATATTTACACAAATGCACTCAATATAAGCAAATAAATACCACCATCTAAGTTAATGTTTGTTTAAGTTAAAAACAACTTACAATAATCAAAATTGAAACGTCGGTATGTATATTAAAAATACGTCTTACTCTGTTTAATTCACAAAGGATAATACATATACTTCAAGGAACATCATTGCATTTTATGTTCATTTCCCGGCTCGTACGAAGAAAAATGCAAGATTCTGATGAATCACTCTTAATACATTTTACAAAGATGTTTTTTTTATAGCAGAATGTTATTATACGATGAATAAAGCAACCTTGTTATTGAAAAACACTAATTTCTATGTTCAGACGAGTAAAAAAATTATGTCTGAAGTTCTCCGGGTTACTTTGAAAATGACGAATGACATCGATTATAACTTTTACTCGAAGATAGACGAACTTTTAGACTATTACCTAAGGTATGTCAATATAATTCTCTGTAACATCTAAGCAGTAATGATAGAAAAACAGAGGTAATTTAAATTCAGTATAAGAGTTGAAGATGTCAAATGGTGTGATGATAATTTAAAAAAAATGTGTATAGTTCATACGCGTTAGAAGTATAAACTTCAAATAACAATAAAATATATGTAAGATATACGCGTAAACCATGCTAGTATGATGCCTTTTGTCAAGACTTTGTAATATACACACACACGTATAATGCAACTGATCAGAGCAAGTATTAAGTGATGCAATATGAAGGGACCGCTAATACAAGAAACACTGTCTACTGTATTCTATCTTATTTTCTCGCACCAAAACTAAGTCACCGACACCGACAATCAAAAAGTTTTATTTAATACTGTATGAAAAACATTCGTAGAAATTAGACGTAAGTTAGTTAGTTAGTTAAATTATAGAAAAAATGCATCAATCTGTAGGAAATACATTACAGGGCCTTAGGCCTCTTTCCGAAGGGAGGGATAGGCGTAATCACCACCCCAGCCTACGACTTATTGGTGATTTCAAACACAGATAAATCCATAGATTCAATCATTCAATCATTATTATATACATACCCAAATATTTAAATACACACACACACATCCACACACACACACACACAGAACACACACACATACTCACATGCTCACGAGTGACCCTCTTTACCAAACTTTTTCATTAAATTAGTGGAGTTTGCGCTGGCGTCTGTGATACAGTCTCAAGACTAGTACGGACGTCAACGTGTACTTAAATTGGCGCCGTCAGTGACATTTTAATTTTGTAATAATTTATGTAAAACTTTTTGCACAATAAATTATTATTATTATTATTATTATAGATCTATATTTTTCCACATACTATAAGAACAATTCTCAGTTCATACGTAAGTTAATAGTCTTTCTAATGTAAATTAGTAAATGTACGTAAATTCTTAATTCGTTCATAGATGCCGGAGTTCGACTCGCAAATGTCGAATTGATGTTCCATCGATCAAACCACTCAACCTCTATGATTTTGTTAAGTTCTGTGGAGGAATGGATCTACGAGTTCAGGATGGTAGCACCTAGCAATAGTGTTCAACTAGATAGCAACTGTTATACACGCATAACATATATTGTTTCGTCATATTGAAGATTGGTAAATCCGACTACAAAGAAGTTCGGTGGCTGAAATAACAGTGGTAACTGTAGATGGTACTTCTTCTATTGGCAGTCGCCGTAACTTTTGCATTGCACTGTGACATCAATAGAAAGCAGTTATGCTATTATTTATGTTTAAAAAAATACTAACTCATCGTTATATTGCGTAAACCAGACCGCCATAGAAGTTACTAGAACGGCGATAACGAAAAATATACATATATATACACTAAATTTAACCATTATCAATTGTTTTGCAAACTAAATAAGTCCTGTCCTATAGTAAAAATTCACAGCTCTATCAATTTAGACCAAATTAAATTTTCACTAAAATTGTAAGTAACACAGTGAATATTATTTAAATATATACCGCTACATTAGACATGTAAAAGCGTAAAACTGAAAGACAATGCAATAATGACTTTACTATTATACATTCTGTGTAAATATTTTAAGAGATACCTTTAGCATAATTGTTGCGTTGATGTGTTAAAATAGGAATTTTATTATACATTCCGGAAGCCAGCCATCGTAATCTAAAAACATCTTTATTGATCAAAATACTCTTTATTCAATTTAGGCCCTGAAAAGGCACTTATGAACGTCAAAACTACCACCGGTTCCGAAAACAACCCAATCATCGAGTATAAACACATAAACACTAATCTAGTATTTACATTATGTCACTCTAGTAAAAGAACAGCATAATTTAAATACTAGAAAAAGCAACAAATTGGTCATTCCATGCTCCAGGCTCACTAAGTCCAAAAACAGTTTTTTAGGTAATAGTGTTAGGTTTTATAACAAAGTCCCAAACACATTACCGATTTGCCGGATAGTGAGTTCAAGAACCATGTCAAGCGGGTTTTAATATTCAAATGTTATTATAGGGTGGATCAATATGTGAACGATTGTGACGTCTCGAAATGACGCCCCTATCTGTGCATCCACTAATAACGAATGTAAATATTTGTTTTGTAAAAATTTATAACATGAAAATATAAACCAGATCGAATTTCTTGCCGGTTCTACTCGATGACTGGGTTGTTTTCGGAACCGGTGGTAGTTTTGACGTTCATAAGTACCTTCTCAGGGCCTAAATTGAATAAAGAGTATTTTGACTCTTGAACTAAATCCAGATTATCTAAGTTTTTGCGGACATACATCAAATTCTCAAGAATATATTGTGCGGGCAGAGTTAAGATACCGAGTTCCTGAAACGTATCTGATATGATCTGCTTGTCTTTAGATAGCCTTTTGTAGAACAAAATAATAAACAGCGCTCATAAGGCAATAAAACCATAGATTAAAAAGTTATAATTAAGTCAATAAATTTATTGATGAAATAAGGTAATTTTACTTATTTCCCAAAATTTCTATCCTAATATTTTAAACGGGTATTACATAAGCAAGCATAAATTTGTTAAACGCAGTTCTTGTTGCAATATCAAAGCGAAGAAGCGATAACTGCAGGCGATCTTTGGGATGACTGAGTAGTGTGATCTGTGAGTAATTTTATCAAATGGTGTGATTGGTGAATAGTGTGATCATTGAATAATGTGATCAGTGAGTAATGTGATCAGTGAGTAATGTGATCAGTGAGTAATGTGATCAGTGAGTAATGTGATCAGTGAGTAATTTGATCAAATAGTGTGATCAGTAAATAGTTGTGATTGGTTGCGCCGCTTTATGTATGTTTGAAAATTCCCGCATTATGGATTAAATTATGTCACTTTGAAGCCCGACCAATTAATTGCGATCAGGTCACGCCATCTATCTTGCCCAATCACAGTTCCCTTTAACTATGGCACATGCTAATTCGGTAGCGCGCCGAGCCGCGCCGCTAGTTTCGATAGTAGAGGGTCGCGCCGCGCGACGGACGCGCGGCGGCCATTGTGTTGTGTTACTTCGTCCGCTATCGTCGTGTAGTTTACGCGGCTCGCAGTGTCCGTGCCGAGCCGCGCCGCATGCTAACATTTTGAGTTTTTGCATGGTCGAGTGAGAAATAAACGCATCGCTACTATTATAAACAATAAGTGTTGTGTGAGAGAAGACTCGGTGGAAAGAAACGAGAAACACCTAGCCGGCTAGCCACATGGAGACTGTATCGCCGCAAGGTATGTGCCAAGTTTCCATCCTGCCCTTCTCTCCTTAATCGTAACTGATCGCAATAGTTGAATATCAATATAGCACCCCCGCAAATACAGTCCACTTAAATTGAACATAGATAAACCCGCACCCGCACGCACCCTACGGTGACGTCGACATCGCCGCGGCGTCACCAGTGATCGTTAAATAATGTGATCAGTAATCAGTGTTATCATTGAATACTTTTATCAATAATTAGTGTGATCATTGAATACTGTGATCAACAATTAGAGTTATCTGTGAACATTGTGGTCTGTTAATAATGCAACAAAGATAGAAAGAACACCATAAATGTGTATTTGTAAAACATGTAACAATAAAATCTTTCACCTCAATACACTGCATTTTTTTCAGATCACGTCAGTACAGACGATTCTCTGTTGACAGTTTTTGGCTTTCTTTATAATTTTAGTATTATTTTATAATATAGTCGAATTCAGTCGGTATACCGTAACACAAGCTTTAGATATAAACAGACATCATAAATTATAATGTCTGTCTCGTTGTCCATTAATATTCTTATCATTAGAGACTCGAGAGAGTGGCCTACTTTGCGGAATTGCATGCAATCTCGTAATGTACAAAGAATATTTTCTAAACAGGTTTTACTTTGGACAGAAATAGTAGACTAATAATATGATATTCAGTCTTCTGGGCCGCTAAATATACATATATATATATTTTTTTTTTCATAGGAGGTAAGCGAACAGGTGGGTCACCTGATGATGGGTGATCTCCACTGTCCATAGATACTAGCAACACCAGGGGAGTCGCAAATGCCTTGCTAGCCTGTATTTGCGTGAAAGGGGGAGAGGCGACGGGGGGGGGGGGGGGGGAGGGAGAGGAGGTGTGCCTCGACCCTCTCACTGACCAAACGCAACGCTACAATGCAAGCACTGTTACTTCACGTCGGTTTTCTTTGAGAGGGTGGTAGTACCCCGGGCAAGACGACCCATTCGTGCTGAAATCAGTAATAGCTTCAGCGTGGCTCTACCACCTAGAACCTTAGAACAATATAAAACTTAGTATTCAAACTAGAATGATAGCTAATTAATATCATTTATGAGGGTTTGATTGTTACGTTTTCATCATAAAATTGCGTACAAATTTTCAAGGATAAAGAAAAAGACATATGGAACCTCCATAAAAATGTGTTCCAGAGGGGAAGCCGTGTGGAAAAGCTAGTATAATATAAAGTCGACTAATTTGAAGTTCGATTAGTAAATTTCTTTATTATATTATAATTAAATAATCAATCATTTTTATTACATAACCATTAAGATCAAAAATATTTCGCATCCCGTGCACCATCGGTACTATGGTTTATTTCTTGTAATTTTTTTTCTAATACTTTGACGCATTATAAATCACAAAATATGATCGGTCTCATTACAAAAACAAAAAAGAACAAACGTTTAATACGAGTTTTACTACACAAAGTCTATTTTAAACCTTGTTGAACACATGTTTAAAATTCATTATGACAAAAGCGAGTCCATACCGTTTTGAATAAACATCAGCCTAATTCAAAATTCATTATACCCACGAAATACATAATTTCCTACACGTCTTTTGCCGGAAAATAGAAATGCATTAAGTCACAAAAATAAGAACTATCAACTTAGACAAGCGTTAGACAATGTTTAAATTTGAACGGAGTTTATTTCTAATCGAGAGCAAGACACTCTTTTATGATCAAACTTTTTTGAAACAAATGTTCAACGTGTATTTATCTTTTATCTAGTAAGAGCAGATACCGTTTTATATTATATGTATATGTTTACACCATAATCGAGATATTATAATAAGAACTCCAATAAAACAGATAAGGCTAATTTAATATACCTATATAGATAACGCTAATTGGTTACTATTGTAATCTACTTATCTTTTATCTTGACAAATATTGCTTATCATTTGTAGCTGATATTATCTTATGTGAATAAATATTCCACAGAAGCAAAAAGCCGGTACATTTTTCATTTAATTATAATTTCTAAGCAGCAAAATTATAATAAAGTAAAAGTGGCAGAAGTGATGAAACATTTACATTCCTTAAAATACACAAAAATTCCAATGTTATGACTCGAGATAACATTGCTTTTATAACTCAGGCTTCTTTCTCCTCGTCTCTTATCCTTACAATTCCTAGACGCTTTACTTCTCATCTCACGTTATCGCTCCTCGCTAGCAACAATACCGCAATTAACCGTAGTACGACGAAAATAAACTGGCGCCCAAAATAAAAATAAAAACATTGCTGCCCCTTAATTCAAATATTTTAAATGAAGTAAAACTGAAAATATCTACTAATTTCAAAATATCCATGGAATCCGTATTTAGTTGTTTGTAAGGAATTTCTATTTATAAGTGTAGATATTATTAAATTGTAGGTTATTGAAATTAAGACCACAGCGGCAGCCAGAGCCATACGCGGGTATCGCACGATCTCCTTCGAGGCGGCCTCCCTACTAGCCGGATCCCCACCCTGGGACCTGGTAGCGAGAGCTCAAGCATCTTTGTATTATCGGCACGTAGAGGCGCTGGAGCAGGGGCTACGTCTTGTGCCTCAGGAAACTGAGGCGCTAAGGTCGCAATTTCACCAGGTCCTTGTGGTGGAAGAGTAGTGTCGACGACTTGAGCAACCCAGCTGGGGCGTGGTTACGATCGAGGCTGGCATAGAATGGCTAACCAGAGGACACGGCACCCTGAGCTTCCGGCTGACACACGTGCTCACGGGGCATGGATGTTTCGGGAGTTACCTATATCGCATAGGCCGGGAGCCGACTACAGGGTGCCATCATTGTGGCTTCGCGAATGATTCTGCGCACCACACATTGAGTGAGTGTTCCGCCTGGGACGTGCCACGTAGCGAGCTAGTCGCGGCCATTGGCCCGGATCTCTCGCTCCCGACTGTCGTTTTTAAGATGTTCGAGAGCGAGGCCGGGTGGATCTCCGCCGTCTCGTTCTGCGAAACAGTCATGATCGCAAAGGAGGCTCCGGAGAGGGAGAGAGATTGAACGATTAGACTCCCTTCCCGCGGCCGACGAACTACGCGGTGGCGACGGGTAGGCGGTGACCTCCGGCCGCCGTAGTTCTGGCCTGGGGACGATAGACACGGGCATGTCCGTCGCTCCGGGCAGTTAGACTGCACAGGCCCATGTGGTGGACATGCATTATGCTGATGCGACTCCCACAGTTCGTCAGGGGGGGTAACACCCATTCCCCCTGAGAGGTCCACCATCTTGACCCCTCAGTCCGCAGTTTGGGCCCCTTAGGAGGGGATAACACCTGTTGGAGGTGCAGACGTAGTGTCGAATATACAGTCCCTGCTCCCCCGACTAAAAGGTGTAAGAAGGTACCATGGGGTTTTAGTCCGTGCGACTCGGGCATATCCATCCTCTGCTGCCCGACGAGATGGATATCCGTTAGGGATTTCCCAATGGAGAAAAAAAATAAAAAGATTATTGAAATATAATGCAATAGTCTCTAATTGACTTAAACTCCATCTATATAAGTAATTTTGAACTATTTTATGAAGAAGTATATATACATGAAGTTCTATTGTAAAAATATATAGCGACATCTGTTAGGTACTTGTAAAAACAAATGAATACTACATTGAATAAAAATGTGATTACAAACTACCTTGGATATTATTTGTTCCTACGTTACATATTAGATGTCGCTGTATAGATTTTTTAAAGATATAAAAACGGATAATGCACAATAGATTAAAGAAACACAAATTAAATATTAAATGTATTTCGTACATGTTCGTTACATTATTTCTATACATAACCGAGAGCAATACTGTAAAGATGTAATTTTTTTAAAGTATATTATGTAATTGTGTCTTCCTTCTCGTTGTTTTCAATTTGATTGTAATATGACCAATTTGTTGTCTTGTCCTCTAAATTTGTCGGCATAAAATCCGCCTGTTCTGGAGCGTCAGGATTTATTTTAATGTGGTTGTACGCATCCTGAAATTCGAATGAATTCTTTTATTAACTAGTCTAGTTTAAAATAAGAATTAAAAACAATTATCGAACCAATCCCGCTTGTATTCCAATGTAATCTCTAAAGACCACAGGTTTTCAAGAGTTATATAAAACATATAACAATTATTATAAGAAAAAAAGTAAAAAAAAATAAAACAAAACATTTCTTAACAAGAAAAACAGAAGCAGCTATGTGATGATGGGTTAGTTGATAGTGTGTTCGGACACACCTGTTGGTGTGTTCCGGTAGCTGCACTTGAGATCTAGTCTCCGTCTAGATTTGGCCTGTTTACCATTTTAGACCACATGTTTAACATCAGATTGTATTCAAATGTTAAAACCTATACGGTGTTATTACAAAAAAGTTAAATACGTATTGAATACTTACTTTAAAAAGGTTTCGAATTAAATGCACCGCGCTCGCTGAATGTTCGCCACCTCGCTCTTTTGTCTCGCTTTGGTTATGTTAGGTTAGATTTGCGAATAAGGATAACTCGAACTTGCCTCGGGAGAGCACGGTGCATCTAATTCGAAACTTTTTTAGACCAATTATTTAACTATTTTGTAATAACACCGATAGAGTATTAAAAAAATATATTCTCTTTGCGATTTTTGTATGAGCGCAATTGTCCTCGAAACTAGACGTCAGATACTTATGGTGATTTTACTAATGTAATCTGTACATATAATAAGAAAGTAAATCTAACTAACGTGTCTGTACTTTTGGGTTTTTCTGAAAAAAATTGTTGCAGGTATCTTGAAATACCGGAGGGTATCTCAGGGTGGCTGAGGCGGAGGAGGAGTAAACCTCGGTAAAAAATCAATCTCGGGGTGGCGGCGGAGCGGCTTCGCTGTTCCGCTGCCAGCCCAACCCAGGGCGAAAGGGACGGGGGCCCTGGACTCCCATTGCACGGGTTTGGCGGGCTGGGAGGCAGTCTCACAACCAGGCTGCCTCAGTCGGGTGTGGCGCGGGAAGCCCCTGCCGCCAGGGGTGTTGCGGAGCTTGCTAACGCAACCCCGGGACACTCCCATAGTGCGGCGTTGGTTGTCGTGGAGTTTTAGCCGGTTAAAGTCGCCGTATGGCACCACCCCTGCGTGGCAGCACAAAGGCTGGTGGTCGGTTCAGGTCGGGCTCTCCCCCGGGGGCCTGACAGTCCATGAAGGATTTTCTCTCCACGTTAAAAAAAAAAAGTATCTTGAAATAAGTAATAAAATACATTTCAATCATTTTTAGAAATGTCTAGATATCTATTTGTATGATCACGCATCACTGCTAAAATACCACGTTCACGATAAAATCTCACCAAGAAAATCACAAAGCATATCCTCGAGTAACATTTAGTCTTAGTTTCATTAAAATCGGTTCACTCTATCGAAAGTTATTTAAATGACGACGTGACTTAAGTACGAGAGAAAAATAGATAAGTAAATGGAATTGATACATTCACATGATTTTATTAGTCACTGTTTTTTTACATTAGGTTCCATGCGGATGGAGTCGCAGGCACAGCCAATCATTTATAAAAATATTAAGTGTAGTATATCTTAAGTAAGTTTATCTTAGAAATAAAGATAACATACTATATACAGACGTAGAGTCATTGAAATATTTCTTCAAAATTCTTTAAATATACAACGTACCTTGGTATTCCAAAACCATTTCTTTTTATCTATTTTTTCATTAGATATCTCTTCTGGCTTCTCATCGATAATATCTGACTCTTCTCTAGGGTCCTCTTCGTAACTTGCATCTTTTATATATTTTGCTCCTTCATCAGGTTTATCCATTAGAATGAAACCAAAAGGTTTTACTTTTCTTCTCATAATGTTTGCTTTAATTAAACTGTCCTTATTGATGTGTTTTAACTCTTTCTGTAAGAAATAATTTTGAATATTTTTGATGTCGCAAAACTCTGTCTATTTTTTATAAGAATACTGATTAAACTATGCTATAAAATAGAGTAAGCGATATACATACAAAAGTCTTTTGTAATATATTTTTAAATATTTTGCGTTACTATTTAAATTATAAAAACACATTTTATTTTTAATTTATTTACTTTGAATATATAGTTCCAATTAGTAATTTTTATATTTCAGAAGTTAACCTATAAGATCTAGCGGCCGCCCGTGGTTTCGTTTGCGTTTATAGCTTTATAAATGAGGTTCGTGTAACGGTTTTCCACGCTGACAGAGTTCATATATGGTAGGTGGCAGAGCCACGCTGAAGCTATTACTGGTTTCAGCATGAATGGGTTGGCTCGCCCGGATTATATCACCCTCTCGCAGAAAACCGACGTGAAGTAACAGTCCTTGCATTGTTGCGTTTCATTCGGTCAGTGAGAGCGCCGGGTAACCCACCTCCGTCCCTCCCTTCTCCCCCCTTCTCCGCCCTTCCCCTCCCCTTTTCCCTTTTGCCCTTTATCTCACTATCCCCCTTCTCTCCCCCTCCCCCAAACACAGGATGGCAACGCACTTGCGATTCTTCTGGTGTTGCAAGTGTCTATGGATGGTGGTGATAACTTAACATCAGGGGACCCACTTGCTCGTTTCCTCCTATGATAAAAAAAGTATTTATGCCAACTTATTACACAAATATTGTCACATTTTGGTCAATTTATACAATTTCATTATAAATTATATCCTATGTGTTATTCTGGTGTTTAACCCCTCGGCTGGTTTTTTAAGTTCCGTATCTTAAAATAGCTGATCATGTTTTTAAATAACTATCCAATTTTTTGAAAATATAATTTCACATTCCATCATTCCCTATTGTTCAAGTTTTGACATTTTGTAATAAATACGGTATTTTTTGTTAAGTTATCTTTCCAACATTCTGTTGACCAGTGCAATGTAATGTCTACATTCGTTTGTATGGAGCTTAAATCCTTATGATTTTTGATAGTCCACGGGTTAAGCTATTTAAAGTCACGGTAGTAAAGTTTTATGGTGCTGACGCCGCACATTTGTTAGCGCGGTCCGGCAGCCCGCTAAGGCGTTAGTCGTTTACGTAGCTCTGCCTTGTCCAGACCATTATTAGGTCAAAATAAATAAACTTATCCAAAACAACCAAGTGCATTATTTATCACCATACATATAGCCCCAGTAGTTAAAGTGTCATCAAAATTCGTTTAGATAGTTTTTGGATGAAATAGTAACAAACACCTTTACCAGCTTTTTAGTTTATTATATTACTAGCAGCCGCTCGTGACTTTATCTGTGTTTTTTTTTAATTTTTCTCGAGATCAACGCAAAAAGCACTCGCGCTCGACCATTTGAGCACCCCTGCTCTAAGCCATATACTCCGATTCAATAAACAGAAATAATATGCTTAATATAAAATGCATTTTCTTATTTATACTCAAGTAATGTAAAATTGTTCCTTACCAGTAATTTTAAAACTTTATTGGTGTCACTGAAAAAAATAAACAGATACGCTCTTGTACTATACTAGAAAGATGGCGTCATCTAGTGACGAATTATTGTAAAATGCACACTATAGCAATCTTCTTTATGAGAAAACACTTGAGCGATTGGTCTAAGTGTCTTGAGATTAACTATTTTAGATATATCGTCAATTTTTGCTATATTTAAATACCAACTGCTACCCGTCCATTTTGCTGTACAAATAATAACAAAGTGTCAACGAAATCCAAAAAATAAGTAGCCTAGGACCTTCTATGAAAAATGGTCATAAGCCCATACCGATACGTTCAGTACTTTAGAAATGATCGTGTCTCAAAGGTACCGTATTTCTATTTCAAATATAGATATACAAGCTATTTCCCGCTGGATGTAATGTATTTTCTACGTAGGGATTATTTTCGATACTTTCTACGATTGCCTCACGGAAAAATAATAGATTTTTATACAAACTCTCATTCCCTTTTCACTTTAGTTGTTGAAATTCTAACAATATTCTATTTATTCTTACGCATGCAATTTTTCAGGGCCGCAGTAGTTTGTGCTATGTGCTAATATATAAGTCTTATAAGTATATTCTTTTTATATATACGAGTGTTCGTCGTCAGGTGGTCGAAATTTAACCATAGAGAACTTTTTTCAATCTTTTACTGATAACATTAAAGTTCGTCAATAACTACGAAATAAATAAAATAAGAAAATTGGAGGGGAAACAGAGGATGGAGACATTCTTAACTGTTTCCCCACTATTTATTTATATATAGATAAATATATATTTGATTTATTTAGTATAATACCACTATTACTTACTATTTATGTTTTCGATATCCAATTTTATCTTTTACAAACTTGTTCTTGTTCGGTCTAAGGACATAAAGATGTCTGAAATAAAACCTTATTATTTCTATTGATTGTTATGTAGTTTATAATTTTATATGTACTTACAACAAATAATCCATTATATTGTTTGTTTTCAGTACAACAATCTGAAAATTATTACAATTTTTGTAAAATAATAACAATAGAACTCATAATTAGTTATGAAATATGTCGTTTTCACAGTCAAAGAACAAAATAAAAAGTAAAAGTAACAAATACAAAACAATCGTAATAAAAAAGGCGTTACAGATATTTCAAATGAAACAATACTTACAGGCACGTAAGCTGACGTTTCCTTTATTTTATTAGATGGAAATTCCATCTGACTCTCCCTTAAAAATATTATAATAGAGTTAAGAATGTACCATAGTTTTTATCACAATTATTGCGACAAATTCAAATACACCTGATGATTTTATTATCTTACTACGCTCGTGTTAATCTATTTTTTGGGAATAATACTTTTTCTGCCAACGTGTATGTAAAATTTCATGATGTATTACGATTGAGTTAAGGTGTGAAAGCGTAACACACAAACTCAAATTCACATTTATAATAGCAGTAAGGATAAGTTTTATATGAAACTAGTGGACTTGATGGCCAGACGTTCTGCCTTGCGACCTTAACAGCCGTGAATATGAAAAAATATTGAGATGCAGGAAATGTGTAATTATGTGTTTCTTATATGAGAAAGAAATTAAAAATAAACTAGAACTTGACAATAGCACAATAGCTCAAAACGATTCAAGGCGATAAATTAGTAACTCACGTACATTGGTGTTATATTTAAAGATAATGAATATGGTGAAGAGCTAGTTGTCAAAATAAAATCGGCTGAGTGCCTTAAGCGCTCGCCTTAGTAGTCCGGTGAAGCTGTTAAGACCTTGCTTGGTCAATAGCGTAGTCAGTTCAAAAAAAAAAAAAAAAAGAATATGGTGAATAAAAAAAAATGGCTTACTCGAATTCTATAATGTCTGTATTTGGCCTCTGAAATTAAAAAAAAGGAAAATTATATCGCAATATAAAAGCAACATTTCATATTTTTATAATTAACTAGGTAGATTTTTGGTTTGGTTCGGTTTTTGGTTTTATTATAGTATATTTACAAGTTTTTTTTTTATATATCATAGGAGGTAAACGAACAGGTGATTCACCTGATGTTAAGTGATCACCACCGTCCATAGACACTTGCAACACCAGGGGAGTTGCAAGTGCGTTGCCAGCCTGTATTTGGGGGAGGGCAGAATAGGGAAGGGAGAGTGGGGGAGGCGAGAGGGTGGAGGGGGAGGGGAGGTCCGGCGCTCTCATTGGCCGAACGAAACGCAACAATGCAAGCACTGTTACTTCACGTCGGTGTTTCTGTGGGTCGGGTGGTAGTACCCCGGGCGAGCCGACCCATTTATGCTGAAACCAGTAATAGCTTCAGCGTCGCTCTACCACCTATATACATACCACCTACTAGTAACTAATAGTAATAATAAATTAATGTAAAGTATTTATTTTGTAGCACTAACTAAACCAAATAACGTGGCTTAGTAAAAAACACGGCGCAAGTCAATTTGACTCATTTTACAGAGGAGCGAAAAATCTGTTTTTTTTTTAAATAAAGTTACAATGTTATTGTCACAATTTTAACACTAAAAACCGTTAACTTTCGATTTAAGTGGCGTTGTTTTGGTAAATAACAATATTTGTTATATTATTATCTGTCTGTCTGTTCACGATAAACTCCAAAACTACTGAACGGATTTTCCACCAGTAGATAAGATGATTCACGAGGAAGTTTCAGGTTTATAATTTGTCAAGAATTTTTTTTATTATCAGGGCGGGAGAACGTCCGCCGGGCTCGCTATTAAGCTATAATGCTGTAAAGTTGTAACAAAATCTGTGCTTAAAATCTTACAAACTTTCTGGTTCATAATATTGATAGAATATTATTACCACAATGTAATTCTTCGATGGCATTCTTCTAAACCCAGTATACATTACTCTATCTTGTTTCCCATCGTATCTGAAATACAGGTAAAGTTTAATGTTAATTGAAGTAGATTCAAAATCACATAATTTTTGCCAAAGCCGAGGTGTGCCGCGCACCCTTGAGCTAGTTGTCAAAATAAAATCGGCTGAGTGCCTTAAGCGCTCGCCTTAGTAGTCCGGTGAAGCTGATAAGACCTCGCTTGGTCAATAACGTAGTCAGTTCGAAAAAAAAAATAATAATTTTTGTTTATTTTATGTTTTAGAAAGATTATTTTTGTTCTTCATTAAAATTGTTATAGATCCAAAAAAGCGATGTTGGCTTAGTTGATAGCGTGTTCTGACACCGTGTCGATGGGACGTAGCTTCGAATCCTACCAACTGAGTCGGAGCTTTGAAGGAAAATATCGTGATAACCATAGCATGGTGGTAGAGCTTCCTCTAAACCTGCTTAGTTAGCTACCACCCTCAAGTTGAACACCTGTCGCCAAGAACTATCCAGCGCTAAGCCCAGAATATACATGCCTGCAAATGGCGTACCAGGTGCTGGTAAACCGGCATGCCGGTTACTGGCATTCCATGAAACCGCGATGTACATACCTTGGGTGGCATACCAGTTTCTAGAATCAAGCTTCTTCATGCTAGTGACGTGCTACGTCTCCCATTCCACTTCCCCGTGAGGGGAAAAAATCAAACAAGCTGCAATCTCCTGGCATGCTTTGTACTGGCACGCGAGCTACGGGCAGAATCTCGATACACGTGCCAGTAGCTTGTTCTTATCAGAATCTGTCATGCTTCTGTGCAAGTGGTATGTGTATTCTGAGCTTATATCTTATTTCTAAGTTTAGACTCTTATTACTTTTAACTAATATAAACCAAACTTTTAAATATCAGATGTGTATTAAATATGCATTTAATTAATTGTGCCCTTCCATTGCTTACTTTTTTAATGCAATAATTATTATGTACAAGTATTCATTAGGAGATGTCAATTTTTGAATGAAATATACTACTTATATACAAAACTTTATTAAAATCGTTTGAGAACAAATAAAATGTTAATATTTTGAATTGATTTTTTACGATTTATGAAATAATTATTGGTAACTCTTATAGAATACCAATTAAATTGTGAGTATTTGGTTAAGGTATTCTTGAGTTAAATACAGACTGCCATTTTTTATATTCCTTTTCTTACATCATATATTTTTAATACTCTATTGGTTT